>CM056059.1:247692248-247879748 GCA_029574335.1 Rana kukunoris
CCTACGGACCACTGAAAAGCTGACCCCTTGGGGTGAGAATTGTCGCCTAGAAATGTCCAACGCTCTCACGTCCAAGACGCGTTTGACGGAAACCAGACAAAGTAGCACAGTCAATTTAAAAGACAACAGTTTTAGGGGCAGGGCGTCATTGTCCTCCCACGAGGTAAACATGTCGAGCAACCTGGAGATGTCCCAGGTTGCCTGATATCTAGGCCTGGGGGGACATTTGAATCTAATACCCCGTAGAAGCCTACATACCAGTGGGTGTTTCCCCACAGGTAGGGAGTCTACTGGACCATGGTATGCCGAGATAGCCGAACGGTAGATATTGATGGAACTATAGGATTTGCCAGATTCGAAAGAATCTGCCAAATAGTTCACCACTACTGACACAGGGGCGTGCATGGGATCAACCTGCCGTTGATCACACCAACGAACCCAGAGGCGCCAGGCATATCGGTAGGCCGATCTAGTCCCGGGGGCCCAGGCCATGGCGAGGAGATCCTTAGCTGATCTCGAAAGGTCGCTATCCGCGTTTGGGACCCCAAAATCAACCATGCTAGGAGGTGGAGGTTGCCCTCCATGACTAGAGGGTGAAGACCTCTGGTCGGGTTGGTCAGCAGGTGCGGGAAGTGGGGAATCAGCCTGGGGTAATCCACGGCCATCCCCAGGAGGAGAGGGAACCAAGGTTGTGTCGGCCACCAAGGTGTGACTAGCATGACCGTCGCCCGTTGATTCGCCGCATGGAGGAGAACTCTGGAAATCATTTGGAAGGGAGGGAACGCGTAGTGCGTTCCTCCCGGCCAAATGTGACGGAAAGCATCTACCGCGGATGCCTCCGGGTCCGGCCTCCAGCTGAAGAAACGAGGTAACTGGTGGTTGAGACGGGAAGCGAAGAGATCCATGGATAACGGGCCCCAAAGCTGTTCTAATTGAAGGAACACTGAACGATCCAGTCGCCAGTCGCTGGAATCGGCAAGATGGCGTGAATTCCAGTCGGCCACCGTGTTGGAGACCCCCGGGATATATTCCGCGATAGGGACAATGTTGCGAGTTAGGCAAAAGTGCCAGAATTCCTTCGCAAGGTTTGCTAGGATCCTGGATCTGGTGCCTCCCAAGCGGTTAACGTACTGAACCGCTGCCACATTGTCCATGCGGAACAACACACAACAATTGGATGCGTGTGGTAAGAAGCTCTTGACAGCAAAGTAAGCCGCCAGAAGCTCCAAGGCATTGATGTGTTACTCTGTTTCGGAGT
This sequence comes from Rana kukunoris, assembly GCA_029574335.1. Lineage (NCBI taxonomy): Eukaryota > Metazoa > Chordata > Amphibia > Anura > Ranidae > Rana > Rana kukunoris. The sequence continues at coordinate 247,693,507 of CM056059.1, forward strand.
TGGACCATGTCCCTCCTGTGGAAGCCTCCCCGCAGCGAGCGCCCCAGCCGTGGCGACTCGCATCCGTCTCTATGATGATGTCGGGACCGGAGTTGAAAATGGTCTTGCCGTTCCATTCGACGGCGTGTCGAAGTCACCAATGTAGCTCTTCCACCGCTTCCGGACAAAGCGGGATCTCATCCGCGTACCTGAGACCCTGACGTAAGTGCATAATTTTGAGCCTCTGAAGGGCCCTGTAGTGAAGAGGTGACGGGAAGATAGCCTGGATGGAGGCCGCTAGAAGCCCCACCAAACGGGCCAGAACTCTTAAGGACAAGGAACCCTTGCGAAGAACCGCCCTGATCTCCTTGCATATTAGGGCCAATTTGGTCTTTGGGAGGCGGAGGACAGCTTGATTGGTGTCCACCAGGAAGCCCAAGAACTCCATCTCTTGGGCCGGGACCAGAACCGACTTCTCTTGGTTGATTAAGAAACCCAGGTTCTGTAATAGTGAGACTGTCCATGACATGTGAAGGGAGGCTAGGCTCTTGGAGCGGGCCATGATGAGGAGGTCATCTAGATAAATGATCAGACGTACCCCTCTGCTCCGTAATGATGCCACCACCGGTTTCATTAGTTTGGTGAAACACCATGGTGCTGACGACAGGCCGAATGGGAGGCAAGTAAACTGCCACATTCGATCCTTCCATAGGAAGCGGAGCAGGTGTTGCGACTCTGGGTGGATCGGGACGGTGAGATAGGCGTCCTTCAGGTCCACCTTCACCAACCAGTCTCCCGGTTGCAAGAGGTCTCGGAGGAAGTGAATACCCTCCATCTTGAAATGTCTGTAGCAAACGTGTTGATTTAGGTCCCTGAGGTTTATCACGGGACGGAAACCGCCCCCTTTCTTCTTCACCAGGAAGAGATTGCTCGAGAACTCTGGGGATGAGTTTTTGACTTCTAAAATTTCATGTTTGGATCTGAGTTCCGTCATTTCGTTGTCTATGAGAACAACGTTTTGGAATGCAAATCTGATAGGAGGAGGAATAGTGTCTAAGACCGGTGTTGACAGGAGTTCTATCTGAAAACCTGTGACTGTCTGTAGTATCCACGGGTCTGCCGTAATCGCAGACCAGGCGTGGGTAAAATACATCAGGCGTCCCCCCACTGGAATGTGTGACTGTGGAATGCGGGGTATACTCACCGGTAGGAGGACGGGAACGGGGGAAGCCACGTCCGCCGCGTCCGCGCCAGGGTCTGCCTCGGGGTGGAAAAAACGGTGCTGGTTGCGCCACTGGGACGGAATAGGAAGGAGGAGCCTGTTGATACTGGTATTGGGTTGATCTACCCTGTGGCCTATAGGAGGACATGCGGCCGGCAGATCGGCCTCTACCTCTGCCGGCCCTGGAAAAAACCCTATTCGCACCTGACCTTTTTAGTGACGTCTGGGCCTTGTCAAGTCCTGTGAATAGGCCTACAAACCTGTTAATGTCCTTCATGAGGTTATCCACAAATAACATGCCAACCGCCGTAGGACCGGGTTCGGTTTCGGCTAGGTGGGAGAGTTGGGGGTCTAGCTGCATTAGGATGGAGCGGCGTCTCTCCACCGAGCAGGAGGTGTTTGCGGTGCCTGCTAGGCAAATAGCCCTCTGGGCCCACCCGCGTAATTGGACTAAGTCCACCGGTTGGCCTGACGCGGCCGCCTGCTCGGACAAGTTGAGGATTTTTGTCAGAGGGCCTATCAAATCTAAAATGCGTTCCTGGATTAGCTTGAAGGAACGTTCGATCCCTTTTTTGGGGAGTTTGCCCGACTTTGCCAGGTATTTGGCCAGGATGGGGTCTACCTCTGGTGTAGCCACCACCTTGTTGGGGATGAAGGGTCTAGGGCATTCGGATCGTAACTTATTGTGGGCGGATCTGTCCAAGGATTTCCTGGCCCAGAGTTCCACGTATTGGGAGACGTAAGGAAGAGGGGACCATTCGCCTGATCTCGGATGGGAGATGGCGTCTGGGTGGAAAAATGGTTCCCCCAGGGTGTCAAGGACCACTTCACCATGCTTAGCAGGGGTGGCGTTGGGGTCAAACGCCGTATCCCCATCACCTTTATTACTAGCATCGGACTCATAGCCGTCAGACTCATTATGCTCCAAAATACCCGATGAGTCCTCGTCAGAGGAGTCAATGTAGGAGTCGGGTTTAGTCCTTCTAGAGGACCTATGCCTCTTACCCTGTAACTCCCTGAGGCCCAGGGGTCGGTCAGAGTCTAGTGGGTACTGGGGTTGGCAGACCGAGGAAGGAACTGCCTGCAACATATTGTTTACTTCCCCTGTCGGGGAGTCAGGTGCCGCCAATGTATGTTTCTGTTTGTGTGAAACTTTCCCCTTTTTAATTGGCGGTTCGCCACTCTGGGGTGGCGAGGCGGACAGGTTAGGCATTGCAAAGTGTGATCCTGCAGGCGGAATGGCCGAGGCCAGAGCCGTCTGTACTGACCTGTTGATCAGGTCTTGGATTTGCTTAGCTGTCATGAACTGAACCGAATCTAAAGAAAAACCCTCCCCTCTGGGGGGGGGGGGTAGCTATAGGTTGGTCAGACATGGCTACGGGGATGGAACAATAGTACCAGGATTTTCTTATTGTGGCTGAAAAAGACCCCCCCTGCAGGAATAAAAACCGCCTTGCTAGAGGGAGCTAGGACTAAAGTTATTGCAATGCTACAGACTAAACGCATCCCCCCACGGTTATTGTATACCTAGGTATAGCTAGGTATCTTATTAGAAAGACCTGAGGAGAAGATGCTATGTTTAGGCTCCTCTCCTTCCTCCGTCAGCGCCGCACTGGCAGCGGTGAGAAGGAAGACCCGAGATCCCCTGCGCTCTGCGACGGAGTCTCGCGAGACTACGTCTTCTAGATCGCTGATTGGTGGTCGCCGAGGGAGCCGATAGGCTCCGCCCCCCGACCGCACGCGAAGCTGTGAGGAAGAAGGGGAGAAGATGGCGGCGCCTGTGTAATGGCGCCCGCCGAGAACGAGGAGGGGGGGATTGGGCAGACACAAAGGGGGAATGCGCAGCAGCTAGAGATTCGGCGCGGACGACAAGCGTCCGCGCCGCAGCAAAAAATAAAAAAATAAATATGTCACAGCAACACAGAGGTCAACAAAATAAAATTACCAATAAAATAAAAGAACACTTTAGCCTGGGAAACGAACGGGGAGACAACAGGGAGGAGGAGTCCCTCCCTTACTCCCACCGATGTCACCCAGAACACTGTAAAGATAACAACAGGGATAAAACAACTTATCTGAATGCTGCCATGAGCAGAAAGAAAGAGGACTATTATACCACAGGCAGTCCCTTATATACAGGCTATGATCGGGGAGGGGCTAAGTTGGCCCAGGGACTGCTGGGAGTTGTAGTTCTTTAAGTTTTAAGTTACATTAATGGTTTACTGTACTTTCTGCTATGAGCATTAGTAAAGAGAGATAATGCATAAGATATGAGCCTCCTGTCTGATATATAATTGTGATTAATCATGTGTTCAAATAAGTTCAAACAAGGTGCTTCAATCAACAATAGTTCCCAAAGTGCATGTGTGCTCCAATATAAATAACAGGATGCTTAAATCCACACTGGTTTCCACGGTGCATAAGTGCAAAAAGGGTGCTCTGTTTCCCCAAGCCTCTCACCTCAGAAAGGCTTTAAAACAGCCTATATAGATCTCCAATACTGCTGGCCTAATAGCACAACAGATTCCGCTGGTGAAAAACGAGTCCCGGCCAGTCTGTTAGCCCATGTCACTCCAATCCCCCAGGTTAATGGTCCCCAGGTCCCAGCAATAGGATTAGGATCGCAAGGTGGATGGCTCACAGACCAGAGCAGATTTAAGCATCCTGGTATTTGAATTCTCCACTTAGAAAGATCGGGAAATACTTTGTCAAGATCGCAAGGGGGAAAAAATTGTGATAACGATTCTTGACGATTAATCATGCAGCTTTAGTACCTGTATATGAAAAGAACACCACAAACCTGCTACAGAAATATTTTACTCTAAGGCCTCGTGTGTACACACGAGGCAATCTATTTGTTCAAATCGGTCGGACCGACCGATTTGAACAAATCTGTTTGCTAGGATTTTGGTTTGCTCGCGTGTACACACGAGCAAACCAAAATCCCCGCCAGCAGACGGCGCGCTGACGTGTCGGTGACGTGGCGGTGACGTTGACACCGCCACGTCAAAGCACCAGGAAGTAAAACACTTCCGCGCATGCGCCGAATCCATTCGGCGCCGGTGCGAGACGACATGTCTGCTGGTAAGTGTACTAACCAGCAGACATGTCGGGCGGACGGATTCCCACCCGATAGATTTCAAAGCATGCTTTGAAATCTGTCGGGTAGCAAAATCCGTTGGCTCGCCCGTACACACAATCGAATCTGTCTGCTGGGACGGTCTAGCAGACCGTTTCCAGCAGACAGATTTGATCGTGTGTACGAGGCCTTAACACTTTTTAGACCAGGTAGACCAAACAAGGCTTGACCTTTTCTTTGAGAACTTGTCTCTAAAGGAATATAGATATTTTCAGTAGAAAAGCTTAGAGAACAGTATACATTTTACAATAGCAGTCATTAAATACAACTTAAGAAAAAATATAATTATGTTCTTGTCTCTAGAGAGGCTCATCAATTGGTTTGTATGTAACAAGCATTAATCAGCTGAATGTAGCTAATATGTTAACTGCAGCTTCATTAATAAACGTGTAACATTGTTTGGAAAACGTGATTGTGTGGTGGTGTTCCAAGGCTACTGTATACTAAAAGAATAAAAGGTGTGGGCTGTTCTAGCCTAATATGAATTATATTTAAAAAATGTCAATCTCCCCCCCAGTACCTATCCTGCCTAAGGCCCCTTTGACACTTATGGGACTTGTCCTGCGACTTTGGACTGCCAAGTCGCATGACAAGTCATTCCCCATGATTTCCAATGATAATCATTCATATATGTGTGACTCCAAGTGACTTCAAAGTAGTGCCTGTACTACTTTGGTCCAACTTGAATGCGAGTTGAGGTCCATAGACCTCAAGTTTACACAGGTATTCCCTGAAATTGTGGCAAAAAAGTAAAAAAATGTCAGAAAAGGGGGGGACAAGAAAGCTTCCCCCGCTGTTTGATAGGGTTGTGATGTCATGGACTGCATGCTGAGTCGGTGACGTCACAAGGGGGTCGTGGTCCCGCCCTTAACCATATAAGAACTGTGAAGCTGTAAAGTAGGCATTCAGCCGTCAATGAGGGTGGAGAGCTTTTTTTTCCTTCTGTTCTTTTTCAGGTTCGGCGGGTGGCGTGATTGATAATGACTTTACAACGGGGGACACTTTTTTAAATAAAAGAATTGTCAAAAACGTTTTAGGTGAATGGGTCGTGATGCCCCCTACTCATTCACATGGTGGTGCTCTCTCCCTCCCCGTTCCTGACCTGTCAGGCTGCATGCTCGGATAAGGGTCTGGTATGGATTTGGGAGGGGACACACCTTTTTCTTTGTCTGGTCTGGACTAGATGGGAAACCCCACACTTTTTAATTATTTATCAGTATTTTCATTTTATTTAGCTGTCAACGAGAAAGCCCATTCCCAGCTGATGACACATTGGTTGTTAAGGACGCCGCGGCTGGCTTCCCGGGCCCCACTCCTTAACAAACAGCTGTGCAGCACATAGTATATTGCAGAGCGTTTGGCGGGCAGTACACCGTGCAAATGTTGGTGTTCCCCAAACGTGCAGAGCAGGAGGTTGGTGCTGCGCTAATCACAGGCAGTGAGACATTGTCCCAATGTGCGGCTGCAGAGATCGGGAAATGTCTCACTGCCTGTGATTAGTGCAGCACAGTGCTGACTTCTTGGCGGGCTCTGCATGCGGGCTGTGTGAATACGCTGGAGCTCATCCTTACTATGAACAAACACTTTTGGCAAATGCAAGAAAAAATACCTGTTGATCTCACCAAAAATGCCGTGTTGTCACTTCATGTGAGCTGAACTGAAAGCATAAAGAACTTATCTTTACTGTGTGACCTGCTAGTTCCAGCCGTCCACAATGTAAATGAACAAAGACAAATGTGTTTGAAGTCAAGCCTTTATGAAAACCATAATTGTCCCATAGATACAATTAGTGTAGGCATGAAGGGAAAGGAAGTGTGTAATTTTCAGGTTTTCCAGGTGGGAAAAAATGTAAAATTATTGCAGCCACAACAATATTGGGACACTGCAATATTTAGCAGTTTGGTTTTTGACCTTGGATACACTTTAATGCCCTGTACACACGATCAGAATTTCCGATGGGATAAAATCTGAATTCTGTTCAAGCTGTCTTGCTTCCTGATGACGCTGTAGGGAGAGGAATCACGCGATACCCTGCCAATCGAAACTAAGGTGTGGAGTGCACGCTGACAGGGGAGATTACAGGGACACACGCACTTTGTTACCCCGCATATATGGCTGGAGGAGCTTGGTGCCAGCCTAAGGGCACATGTATATGTGAGTGCAATAGTATTTTATATTTGATAGTTTTAATAAAAGAATATAGATTTACTACACCATGATGGCTATTAATTTGTGTTATTGATAGAGGAAGCAAAGCCATATTATAGTGTCTGCTTTGGAAGGCTGCAGCCTGATTTATCAAACAGGAGTGGTTATCCCAGACTAATGAACCAAAGGCGCATAAAAAGTTGAATCTGGTGAATTGGCTGTTACAAAAGGTGGTGGTGTAGTCACGAAAGTGGTGAAAATTGATGCACTTTAATCCACAAATGAGGAATGAGAAGCTTTTGAACAAGTTGATCACTCACTGGGACTAATCATTATATTTGGGCATTTTTTCTGATGCAATTTATTTTCTATAGATCTATTGGAATAAGTCACGGGACTTATTATATTACACATTAATTGGTGGTACAGTACATGTTACTTATTGTGTTGTATAATACATTTTTAAAAGTTCTGCACAGTTAGCACTTGCACTTTTTTTTATAGTGGGGGGGGAGGGGGGGGTTTGGCAGCACGGTTTGTCTAATCACAGGTACATTGCAATGTCTGTCTAATCTATGCATGTTTTCCATACATTTATATATTTTTTATAAGAAGCATGTATATACAGATATTGGAGTGGTTTTATTTGAATTTAATAGGATAAGCACCCATTGTGGGTTTTGCACAATATTTTTCACGGTAGTGGAATATTGGTTATACACAAACTTGGTCATCCATTGAGATATATATATAGTTATCTAGAGCAGTGGTCATCAACCCTGTCTTGCAGAGCCCACTAACAGGTCAGGTTTGTAAGATAACTGAAATGCATCACAGCTGATGTCATTTGCTGCCCAGTGATTGCAGTATTCTAGTCTGCATCCCCCCAAGGTAATACATAAAACCTAGCCTGTTAGTGGGCCCTGCAGGACAGGGTTGATGACCACTGATCTAGAGGTTAGCGCAATCCACTAACTGTTCATTGTCTTGCATACACACTGTCGGACCAAATTCTGACTGTCCAAAATGTGGTGACGTAAAACACTACGACGAGTCGAGAAAAATTAAGTTCAATGCTTCCGAGCATGCGTCGACTTGATTCTGAGCATGCATATTTTTTTCTCCGTCAGAGTTCCACACAGACGATTGGAATTTGGAGATTGGAAAAAAATAAAACATGTTCTATTTCTAAACTACGATGGAAACAAGTTTGATGAGGCCCACACACGGTCGGAATATACGATGAAAAAATTCCGTCTGACTTTTTCTTCGGAAATTCCAATTGTGTGTACAAGGCATAACTCTTCCTTTCATCTAATTTCCTGTTTTTTTTTATTTTTTTATTCAGTCCGCCCCATTACCTACTTGCCGACCGCCCGCCGTCATATTACTGCGGAGCGGTGGCTCTGTCTCGCGGGAGCACGTAGCTCTATGTCCTCCCTTTAGAGACTTGTAGGGCGCGCGCGATTGCTCGTTACAGAGCGGGGAACGGGAGGTATGTGTGTAAACACACAGCTCTCGTTCCTGTCAGCGGGGGAAACGCTGATTTTCTGTTCATACAATGTATGAACAGAAGATCAGTGATTTCCTCTAGTAAAACCACCCCCCCATACAGTTAGAACACACCCAGCAACACACTTAACCCCTTCCCTGCCCCCTAGTGTTAACCCCTTCACTGCCAATGGCATTTTTATAGTAATCCAATGCATTTTTATAGCATTGATCGCTATAAAAATGCCAATGGTCCCAAAAATGTGTCAAAAGTGTCAGATGTGTCCGCCATAATATCGCAGTACCGAAAAAAACGCTGATCGCCGCCATTACTAGTACAAAAAAAATAATAAAAATGCCATAAAACGACCCCCTTTTTTGTAAACACTATGGCCCAGATTCACGTAGATCGGCGCATTATCGGTCCGGCGTAGCGAACCACTTTTCCGTTAGACTTGCGCAATCTAGCCGCGTAATCCCGCGATTCACGTAGCTTTTACGCAAGAGATTGCGCAAGCGTAAGGTTTTTTCCGGAGGCGTAAGGAGGAGTAATACAAATTGGGAGGGACGTGGGCGTGTTACATTGAAATTAGCCGTGATCCCATGCAAATGAAGGGCCGGCCGACTCGCGCATGCGCGCGTGAAGGAAACCATGTCAGCTCCGTTGTGCGCATGCTCACAACTCGGGAGCGGCGCAATCAGTGAAATAGGAAATGGACTAGGGCAATGTTGTGAACTACGCAGACAGCATAAATAGACACACACAAACGCCCTTCCATTGCAAAAGTACATCCCTTTGTGTCCCTTCCCATTGAATCAAGTGCTTTTGCTCTGTTGTTCGTTAGAGTGTGTTTTGTAGTTGTCAGATTAGTGTTCTGTGTGATCTAGTGCTTGTTGGTAGTTTTGTGAAAGTGTATTTTGATAAGTGTTTGAGACTGTTTGTTTGATTGATATATTTCTGAGCGTTTGTTTTCTTGCTTTATTTTTTCATCTGATTTTTTTGTGTCTGTTTCTTGCTGAGTGCTAGTGTGATTTTTGGGTGTTCTTTTTCTCTTTGTGTGTGTTCTTGTCTGATTGGTTGTGCTTGTATTTGTGACAGATTTTTGGTGACTGCTAGTGAGTTTGTTTGGAAGTATGACTGAGAGAAAAAGAAAGCTTAATTTTACAGTGGGGGAAAAAAGAATTCTTGCCCGGGCCATTACCGACTATGGGCGTTTTCTCCACGGCCCGCAGAGTGCCACCACCACCCCGGCCAGGAGGAGGGAGATATTGGATATGATCACGGAGCAGGTCAATTCATCGGGGGAGGGGGAGACACGGACCCGCTCTGGGATTGAAAAGAAAATAAATGACCTCCGGCGTGAGGTGAAAAAAAAACTGGCCGCAATAAATGCCCATGCCAGGGGCACAGGAGGGGGCCCACCATGCCGGGTTAGATTTACAGCGACGGAGCGTGTGGTGGCCCTGACCTTTCACCGGCATGAAGTGGAGGGCCTGCCAGGCTTTGACACAAGTCCGGTCCCCGCGGTGCCAGGTAAGGTTTTTATTTCTCTCAGGTGTGTAGCATGTGTGGGGGAGGGGGTGAAAGGGAATATGTGCCAAGTGTGTGGATCCTCCAACCTGTGAATGGTTTGTGTCATCCACAGATGTGCAGGAGGGTGCAGGGCCATCTGGCCTGACCGCTCCAACGCCAGGACAGCAGCCTAATGAGGCCCCCCCAACAAGGCCAGAGTCCGCGGAGGAGGAACAAGAGGAGGAGGAGGATCATGCGGAGGACGATCATGAGGAGGAGGAGAATCATGAGGAGGAGGAGTCCATGGAAGGCACTGGCCGATTGGTTTCTGCGGACTCTTCCCCTCTGGCTGCAAGAAGCCTGCCCTCCCTAAGGGTGAGCCCCCCCCCTCCTCCCCCAACATGGCTCCCCTCACAAGGGCCTCCCCTTCTCCCCGGCCACAACCATCAGCTGGAGCCAGGAGGTCATCCCAGAGCACCAGGGGGGCGCCCAATCTCCTGCCCGCCAGTCTGAGAAGGAACCTGGCCACCCAGATCCGCCTTCTGAGACAGCTCTGCCAGACTATGGGGCGGGTGGATCAGAGCCTGTCCTCCATCAACGATAGGCTGGGTAACCTGGACTCCCACTCCCGGGCCTCCACAACCTGCCTAAATGACCTGCAAACTACAGCAGCAGGCGTTGGGCAGGATGTGAGGGCCCTTACCCAGGCTATCCAGGGCAACACGGCAACACTTGGTGCTGCCCTGGACAGAATAGCCGTGGCCTTGGAGGGCAGGCCGCCAGGTGGGCAGATCTCAGGGGCTGCTCCTCCTTCCCCGGCTTTTCCCCTCCCCCATGCGTCTCCCCTGAGGGTCCGGGGCCGTGGCCGGGGGCGCCCCAGGCGTGGCTCAGGCAGAGGGCATTAATTTTTTTCCCCCTTTTTTTGGTTTGAAAGCATTTTTATTTTTGTTCTCTGCGTTTTTTTTTTTCTATGGATTTTTTTTTTTTTGCTGACATTTTTGGCATATTTTGGGTTGTGAATGATATTTGAATGCGGGGGTGACATTCCTGCTGGAAAAGGGGTGTCATCCTCAATTTGGGTGGAGAAGGGTTCCCCAGGACCAGGGAGAAGTGATTCCCAGGTCCGTGTGAATGGTGTATGAATGTACAGTGACATAATTGGAGCCTTGACGTGGCGTTACTGCTCACCAGTCTTGCATGGTGGACTGGTGCCAATCCAATTTGATGAGGATGTGGGGTGTGTGTGCTAGGGACCACAGTGGTGTGCATGCATGCATTCTCATTGTGCCATGATTAATGTGTGTGTTTAACGTGCAAAGATGCATAATGTGAGCTGGCATGAGATGGGGTCATGAGATGGGGTACCAGTGCATATGCAGAGTCACCTTGAAGGGAAAAGACAGGAGGATGTTAGTCATGCATGTGCCACTTGTGAGGTGTGCATCACGGGAGGGGATAGTCATGCCTGACTCCCATGTCACTCACCAACCAGCCAGCTGTCCCCATACATGTTCTGTTTGAAATCTGTGGGGATGGGGCTCTGATTGTATATGTAGCTGTCATGGGTGGTGCCATGTGTTGGGCTGCTGATGTCCTCCTGCAAGGTTGTGGTAATTCCATGATGGCATGAGGGGTGAATCTGAAGATGCGAGACACCTCAGAATCTCTCATGCCAAAGATGTCTATGCGTGTGTGATATATCAAGTGAAGAGTGAGGGGCTTGTATCAGATAAGAATATTGTATTAGATTAGATTAAATTGTAAATTTTATATAAGCAAAAAAAAAAAAAACATCTCCCGTGCCCTCCTTAGTGCCATCCTCCGTGCCCTCATCCTTCTTTGTTCATCTAAAGTCAGTAGTATAGCTATGCGCGACGATGCCCCTGGCATGTTGGCATACAGATTGTTGGGCAACACGTGTGACTGCTGAACTCCTCACTAACAGTGTTGCTTTATCTGACAATTAGACTTTTTTTCAAAATTTAGACCAGCTTTTAGGTCCTCTAACTTTAGACAGAACATTTTGCAGTTGCGCACATCGCGTAGCCTGCGCAGCAACTGCGTTTTTTTGTGAATCCCCGTAACTCCCTCATTAGCATATTTGACTAGAAAATCAATGGTGTGTCTAGCGCAGTTTTGCGCGAAGGGAAGCGAATGTCTAATTCAATTACGCCGGACCAAAAAACGTAGATTTCTGGCGTATATTGTTTTGTGAATCGCGTCCAACTATACGCACGCGCACATTTAGACTTACGCACGCGCAACAGCAGTTGCGCAGGCGTAATCGCTCTGTGAATCTGGGCCTATAAATTTTGCGCAAACCAATCAATAAACGCTAATTGCGATTTTTTTTAACAAAAAATATGTAGAAGAATACGTATCGGCCTAAACTGAGGAAAAAAAATGTTTTTTTATATCTTTTTTGGGGATATTTATTATAGCAAAATGTAAAAAAATATTGAATTTTTTTCAAAATAGTCGCTCTATTTTTGTTTATAGCGCAAAAAATAAAAACCGCAGAGATGATCAAATACCACCAAAAGAAAGCTCTATTTGTGGGAAAAAAAGGACACCAGTTTTGTTTGGGAGCCACGTCGCACGACCACGCAATTGTCAGTTAAAGTGACGCAGTGCCGAATTACAAAAAGTGCTCTGGTCGTTGGGCAGCAAAATGGTCCGGGGCTAAAGTGGTTACTCTATTCTTTGAAGTCCAGGAAAGTCTGCTCATAAAAATAAACCTGTTCAAACAATACAATCTATGTATATTCGGAGGGATATTTAATAGGATTGGAATTTTTTTTTAGGAGTTTGTAATCTTTGAATGTTTCTCTTAGGCCTCATGCAAATGATCAGCCATGCTTATGTGCATGTGTATGCAGTATATTTCCGGAAAGTGGAATATGTTGTATCCTCCCCCACCTTTTCGTTTTTCACCCTTTTCAGTTTGCATTTTTACATTTTATCAATTGTTTTAAAATAGGTAGGGTGATGTTATTATATTCTGTTCCCTCAAAGGGCAATGCAGCAATGTTTCAAAACTGAAATTCAAAATTTAGGAAGGGATAGAAAGGTTTGTCTGTATACATGTCACTGATATATGTACAAAAGGCCCCTATGCACAAGATATGGTTCACACAACTTGTTTTTAGCAAGTAGTTAAGGGAGAATGAAGTCCCAATTTCCTATGAAGCCAAAAAAGGCACTTGTTTTAGCAATCTGCTGCTAATGTACTGTACGAGAAAATTTAAGACTTGCTGGAAAGATTAGCTTCTGTTTTATTAGGGCTGCCATTGAGAAAGCAAAAGCAGAACTTGAGAGAGGTGCGTTGGGATTTCTTAATGGGCTGTCAGGGGCAAGACACCCGGTCTAGCTTTTGCCAGCACTCTTCCTGTGCATTAAAAGCAACAGGGGCCAAGCTGCGCTTACAGAAGTATGAATTACTTGATACCTTCTCTGTTCCATATGGTCAGCCGCGTCTGAAACAATTAATCACTTACAGAATTCTTGCATTGGATTTAAGGTTTCAGCTGTACCTGTGCCAGGGGGCAGCAAAAGGGAGGGGGATCTAGTAAGCATAAAATAGCAAGTTTAATAACACCAGGCGCCAAAGTCTAAGCAGCTGGCTTCTATAAACAACACTTCTCATCCATGCCTCACCTTTACAATGCTATTATTTTATGTAATACTTGCTATAAGAAATATGAGAATATTTATATGCATATGTGTATAAATATAAGCAGTGATTTATGTGTGCATATTTTTATGTGTGTGTGTAACTGCTTTAATCGCTTGCTAATCCAAACGTTAATAGCTAAAATGTACACATTATGCAAAACAGAGACAAACATATGTTTGTAGGGAAAGAAAATGGTCTGTTGTATTCAAAAAGCGTGTTACATCTTGGGGGTTAGAAGCAAAATTTATGCCACAATAATTTCTTGGGGGGGTTGTTTTGTTGAGCGATTACGCCGGCGTAACAGGAGATGCGCGGCATAAGTCTAAATTTGCGCATGTGTTTCGATACTCCGCATCCCCAAAACGAGATACGCAAGAAATCTACTTTTTTTGTCTAGCATAATTTCGTTAGACAGGCGCATCCCTCCGCGCAAAACTGCGCTAGACACACCATTGATTTGCTATTCAAATATGCTAATGAGGGAGTTACGGGGATCCACAAAAGAGCGTTGGTGCAGCGCAGGCTACGCGCTGTGCGCAACAGCTGCACGGCCTGTCTAAAATTAGACCATATAAAAGGTGGTATAAAATTAGACAATTTGTCTACATGTCAGAGAAAGCAACACCGTTAGTGAGGAGCTGAGCAGTCACACGTGTTGCCCAACAAACTGTATGCCAACATGCCAGGGACATCCATGCTCATAGCTATACTACTGACTTTAGATGAGCAAAGAAGGAGGAGGGCACGGAGGATGGCACAGAGGAGGGCACGGGAGAGGATTTTTTTTTTTTTTTACAAAAAAATTTCTTTGCTTTAAGAAACATTTTTACAAAAAATATACATACATATATACATCAATACATAACATACATACAAATTACAAACACAGTCTCACTATCTTTTAATAGCCCTTTTAAACCTTGATGGATATAATAATCTAATCTGATACAAGCCCCTCACACTTGATATATCACACACGCGTAGACATCTTTGGCATGAGTGATTCTGAGGTTTCTCGCATCTTCAGATTCACCCCTCATGCCATCCTGGAATTAACCACAACCCTGCAGGAGCCCAACACCAGCCCAACACATGACACCACCCATGACACCCATGACAGCTACATATACAATCATAGCCCCATCCCCACAGATTTCGAACAGAACATGTATGGGGCCAGCTGGCTGGTTGGTGAATTACATGGGTGGCAGGCATGACTGTCCCCCCCCATGATGCTGAAATCACAAGGGGCACATGCACTACTAACATCCTCCTGTCTTATCCCTTCAAGGTGACTCTGCATATGCACTGGGACCCCATCTCATGACTCCTATACGGAACCCCCCTAACCAAGGCTACCCCGTCTTCTGAGGGAAGAGCAGCCAGGAGACAGCTCACATTAGGCATCTTTGCACGTTAAACTCACACATTAATCATGGCACAATGAGAATGCATGCATGCACACCACTGTGGTCCCTAGCACAGACACATCACATCCTCATCACATTGGATTGGCACAAGCCCACCATGCAGGACTTGTGAGCAGCAACGCCATGCCACGGCTCCAATTATGTCACTGTACATTCATACACCATTCACACGGACCTGGGGATCACTTCTCCACCACAAATGAGGGTGACACCCCTTTTCCGGCAGGAATGTCACCCCCACATTGCCAAATCATACACAAACAGAACCAAAAAATAATAAAAAATTGACCAGCAAAAATAAAAAATGCCCAGCAAAATATAATTTAAACAAAATAACAACAAAGAAAACACATAAAAGACAAAAATCACTCTGCAAAACAGTCCCCAAATATCTCAAAGACACGGCACAAACAAACAAACAAACGCTAATAAACAACAGAACAAAAGCACCTTGCTGTATAGGGAGGAATACAAAGGGATGTACTTTTGCAAAGGAAGTGCGTTTGTCTCTGTCTATTTATGCTGTTTTCGTAGTTCACTAATTTGTCCTAGTCCACCTCCAATTTCACTGATTGTGCCATTCCTGAGTTGTGAGCATGCGCACAGAGGTGCTGACCATGGTCTGCTTCAAGCGCGCATGGGCGAGCCGGCCGGCCCTTCATTTGCATGGGGTCACGGCTCATTTCAATGTAACACGCCCACGTCCTTCCCAATTTGTATTACTCCGCCTTGTGCCTCTGAAATAACGTTGTGCAGGCGCAAATTTCTGCGTAAAACCGACGAGAATAGGGTGATTGCGCCGCTACATTGCGCCAGTCTAACGTAAAGGCGGTGCGCTACGCCGGTCCAATAATGCGCAGATGTACCTGAATCTGACCCAATATTTTTGGGGTTCCCATACAACTTAACATTGACAGGGGCTCATACTGTGCATATCTAATTTTGCCACTCAGATCATGGCCATGCCTTTATAGGAAGCATTCTTTCTCTCTATTGTGTGTGTATGTATGTGTGTATATATGTGCTAACACCAACATTGACAGCTTAGGATATTTGCACGCCGTCCTGATGGCAATGGTGTGCCTTTCAAAGACAGGGGATATGGAACCAACATGCCCAGAAATGACGTCCGTAAAGGACAGACACGCAGCCTCTATGCATTTCGTGTTGTACGTGTCATTAGAAAGCTTGCTCACCGCCATTTTCTTGAAGCCATGTATACCCCACCATTGAATGTCATTGGCTATAGAGATTTCAATAGCAAATCATCATCCGAACTCACAATTTGCCATATTAGTGTAATTAATGACCCCAGACGATGCACTGTGTTGTGAAACGCGTCGGGGGACTCCACTGCTGCCGTTTTTACCATGTGATAAGCGCTGTTTTATCCTTCTAAATGTAAGTGTTCCTACCTACATTAAATTAATTTTACATACAGTATTAGGCTATGTGCCCTTCTCTTTTGTTTTAAATTTACACCAAATTGGCTTCACTTCACGGCCCTTTTCGGGTTTCTACCCGGAAGCACCTTATATATCCAAACAACCCCTTTGTTTATATTGGATCGGTGTGGGAGTCGTCTTTCTGGAAACTGCAGCTGAGGATCCAGTTTTCACAGTGGTTTACACCATGCCCAGTTGACCCTTTGAACATATGTTCTTCAGGGTTCACTGCCTCTTCTTCATTGGTCGGTGGCGGTTTCTTTTATTGCACTTGTTTCATTCAAGAACATTGGGAGTACTACTACTTTGATTCACATTGAACTTTTTGATCATTACTTTCACTTATTAGTGATTTTGTATTTATATATTTCGTTTTTCACAACTTATTTCTCAATTGTTTATTGATTCTCACTGGTGTACACCATATTTCATTATATTTAGGTGACATTTTAATTGGTATATGTGCTACACTTTTTATATTTGTTCCATATTAGTGTAATTAATGAATATTGCCATATGTTTAATCTCTAATTTAAATATATAGGGGTAAATGTATAATCCAATACATATTATAATATCAAATCAATACATCTGGGCAATCATAAATCATAATCATAAACATTTAATGGAAGATAAATATAATTGTTTTTTTGTTTTTTTTTGGATTCATAAACGCAATTGTTTTAAATAAAAACAAGGAACCTCAAATGGACCTATCTTAATAATTATCATATTCTCTCAATAGCCATCTAGTGGACAAACTGGCGATAGGTACAGAAAAACATAAAAAAATCTCACCACACTTTTGAAGGGGAAGCTTCACTCATTTATTATTTGTATATTGTATTGGCGCCATTCCTTGTGACTTATTATTATTTATATTCATTTTGCTGTCTCAACTCTCCCAATCCTGCAAGTAATGAATTGCTTCAAAATGGAGTCTTGCATTACTGTATATATATATTTTTTTTTTAACAGGTACATTCAGCTACTGAATGTTTTTTGGGGCTATAGAATGTATCCCCCTCTAATCTTGGTATCAAATCATCATTGCATACATATATTTATATCATTAATTGTATCACCTATAGTTCATAGTATATAAAAGGTTTGTGTTATATTGGATACTGACACAAAAATAAATATCCACCTTTAAATCAGATTCAAGCTACCCCTTATAAATGTTTACAAGCACTGTTATTCCAGAGGATCACTATGTCCAGTTCTGTGTTTTTTGTTTCAAAAACTTCCCCATAATTGTCTGGCTTTCACACCCTTCTAGAAAACTCATTATTAACTGCCATACATCATCTTCAAACTATACCATACAATCGAATGTGACAGTAGGATTGTAGTCCATTCACTCAATGTTTTTTTTTTTTTTTTCAGTTACATTGCAAATTATTTTAAGCTTCTTATCAAAAATTCCATATGATATCAATGGTTCATCAATTCAACTGCAGGATCTATATAAGTCATTTGGAATCCATTACCCAGCACATCAACCATTGATTTATTAGAGTGAGTTTTCATTGGCAACTGATTTATAATTCACATAATCATATGACACATATATAATGCACAGTCACAATCCAATACATCTTACTATCCAGTATGTTCATTCAGATTTCATAACTTAAATAATCAATACTTGTGGTTTTAAATGCAAGGTTTCCCTAAAATGCTGAGATGTAAAGCATCAGGTGTGTAACTTACAAACCTAGCAAGTTGTTTTGATATGCTAGTGATGTATGGCATCCTAGGCAAACAGATCAAACATGTCTCCAAATTTAATCGGGCAAAGCTGACTTTTTCCTGGCAGAGGTGCGGTTGATAATGTACCTTACTATGCAACTTGGATAAACCATTTGCTCAAATAGTTTCAAAGCTACATAATTATTCTTAACCGCTTCAGCCCCGGAGGGTTTGGCTGCCCCATTTTTTGCGAACGGCCCTGTGTCGCTTTAACTGACAATTGTGCGGTCGCGCGATGTTGTATCCAAACAAAATTGATGTCCTTCTTTTCCAACAAATAGAGCTTTCTATTGGCGGTATTTGACCACCTCTGCAGTTTTTATTTTTTGTGCTATAAACAAAAAAAAGCGTCAATTTTGAAAAAACACAATATCTTACTTTTTTCTATAGTAAATATCCCCCCAAAAAATTGCAATAAGCATATATTAATTGCTTTGCGAAAAAGTTATAGGCCTCGTACACACGATTAAATATATTTGTTCAAAACGGTCTGTCCGACCGATTTGAACAAATCTGTTTGCTGGCATTTTGGTTTGCTCGCGTGTACACACGAGCAAACCAAAATCCCCGCCAGCAGACAGCGCGCTGACGTGTCGGTGACATGGCGGTGACGTTGACGCCGCCACGTCACCGCACCAGGAAGTAAAACACTTCCGCGCATGCGTCAAAATCATTTGGTGCGTGTGCGAGAAGACATGTCTGCTAGTTAGCATACTAACCAGCAGACATGTCGGGCAGACAGGTTCCCAGCCGACAGATTTCAAAGCATGCTTTGAAATCTGTCGGGTGGCCAAATCCGTTGGCTTGCCCGTACACACGGTCGAATCTGTTTGCTGGGACGGTCGGGCCGACCGTTTCCAGCAGACAGATTTGATCGTGTGTACGAGGCCATAGTGTCTACAAACTACAGAGCGATCACTGTTATAAATATGTACTGATTGCTATGTAAATGTCACTGGCAGGGAAGGGGTTAACACTAGGGAGCGATCAAGGGGTTAAATGTGTACCCTACTGTTGGACGAACTAGGAAGAATGGGACGAACTAGGAGATTAGACAGATCTGGGTTTTCTACTTTGTAGAAAGACCCAATCTGTTGGGTCTCCTCAGACAGCACAGGGATTTGTGTGTTTACACATACAAACCCCCATGCTCCTGTTCGTGCACGTGATTGCACCTACCGACTACATGCAGGGGCAAGCGCCCTCTGGTGACTCTTCTAGGCAAAGCCATATATATATATATGGGATTTCGAGCAGGAGAGCCATTCTGCCACAGTATATCTGCGTGAGTTGGTCAGGAACCGGTTAAAACTAACCTGTGGCTAGGCTATAAATACCCTAGCATTTAAAAATGTTTGTTGTCCATCAAGGAACAAAAGACTGTAGTAATTCTTAGACATTTTGGGTTATACTGCTGCCTTTAAGGCCCCGTACACACTATCAAATCCATTTGTTCAAATCGGTTGGACCGACCGATTTGAACAAATCTGTCTGCTTGGATTTTGGTTTGCTCGCGTGTACACACGAGCAAACCAAAATCCCCGCCAGCAGACAGCGCGGTGACGTGGCGGTGACGTTGACGCCGCCACGTCACCGCACCAGGAAGTAAAACACTTCCGCGCATGCGTCGAAACCATTTGGGGCGTGTGCGAGAAGACATGTCTGCTGGTTAGCGTACTAACCAGCAGACATGTCGGGCGGACGGGTTCCCAGCCGACAGATTGGTAAGCATGCTTTCCAATCTGTCGGGTGGCCAAATCCGTCGGCTCGCCCGTACACACGATCGAATCTGTCTGCTGAAACGGTCTAGCAGACCGTTTCCAGCAGACAGATTTGATTGTGTGTACGAGGCCTTAGGCCTCGTACACACGATCAAATCTGTCTGCTGGAAACGGTCGGCCCGACCGTCCCAGCAAACAGATTTGACCGTGTGTACGGGCAAGCCGACGGATTTGGCCACCCGACAGATTTCAAAGCATGCTTTGAAATCTGTCGGCTGGGAACCCGTCCGCCCGACATGTCTGCTGGTTAGTATGCTAACCAGCAGACATGTCTTCTCGCACACGCGCCGAATGATTTTGACGCATGCGCGGAAGTGTTTTACTTCCTGGTGCGGTGACGTGGCAGCGTCAACGTCACCGCCACGTCAGCATGCTGTCTGCTGGCGGGGATTTTGGTTTGCTCGTGTGTACACGCGAGCAAACCAAAATGCCAGCAGACAGAATTGTTCAAATCGGTCGGACAGACCGTTTTGAACAAATCGATTGCCTCGTGTGTACGAGGCCTTAGAGGCTTGGACACCGCAAAAAATAACATTTAGCGAGCACCCAAATAACCTCACCCCAAGCATCATGCCTCAATTTTGTGCTAGTATCTTAGGAGGTTGGACGTCTTTTAATCAGCTCAACTTAGAAAATGCTAACTAGATTTTTTCCTATTTTTTTTTTCATTCGCCTTTCATATACTCAGCCCTTAGAATAAAAGGCACACTTAGGGTTGTTTCCTTCTAACCCTATCACTCTTTGAGCAAAACTTGAACAGTCTCAAGCCCAGGAATAAAAATGTTATAACTTTCTAATCTGAAGCCCCATGTCTCTTTCTCATGAATGCCACCATGTCTCCTACTATTCATAGAGATCTGGTCCACACTACCTAAGGTAATACCTTTTAACCACAAATGAATGCCTCTAAAATTCTCTTTGTCTGCTCTCTCACTCCTGGTATTCTCTAACAGGTTGGTGCTCCAGCAACATGTGTACACTAGATGACCTATTTGTTGGTCCAGCGCTTAAAACATTTAGAACCTTTCAAATAAAACACTCCATTCCTCACTCTGAACACTATAAATGCCTACAAATTGCTCATCTACTGAAACAATCTGAGGATCTGACCACTTCCATTCCTTGGCAAATTGTTCAATATTGTCTAGCCTATCTCACAGACATCAAAGACATTTCACTATTCTATACCTACCTTCAAAACAAACAAGTTTGTTAAATCTCCCAAATCTAGTATGGGAGAGAGAGACTTTGATAGATAGTATTCAGAGATTCAATGACCGAGAGCTCTGGGTACAGCATACGCTTCCACCTGGAGTGCAAACTTGTTGGAGCTTCATCCAAAAATCCTACTTTGCTGGTATTGCACAGCACACTGTATATCTAAATTATTTCCAGAAGTGTCTCCTAAATGCTGGAGAAACGGTGGAGGTCCTGGGACGTTGTTACACCTTCTATGGTCTTGTCCTAGGCTAACTAACTTCTGGCTCCTGGTCTTCAACCTTATAACCCAAGTGCCTTGTAACCATCTCATCAACCCTAGGGATGGCTTTACTCTCACTAGAAATAGACTCCATCCCTCCCATGTCAAGGACAGTGTCCCATATTTTTATCAGCTGTCTGTCTTTTTTTGATGGATGCTGGAAGGACCCTACACCTCCTATACAAACAACAAACATGCATAGTATTTATGAAACACGTTTTGCATCTAGTATTGGAAAATACTCATCCAGTATTGAATACTGGCAACCGTAGTTGGTGTGGTACTCAGCGCTCACTGGCTCTTGAACTAGACCTACATTTATGTATAACTTAACATTTACTAGTTGTTTTTGTTTTATATTTTTTACACTCATGTGTAAACCAAAAGAGAACCACCACTTATTGCAATTTTGTATGCCAGAATTGGGTATTGTTGTTACTCTTCTCAGCCATTTGTGCGAAAAAAATGTTTATTGCACACAATGCATTAAGTGCCTTATTGCTTATAGTATCTGGTTTCATTTTGATAGACCACTGCATGATCATTCTGTTATGTGCTCTTTTTTTTCCCGTAATTCTTATGAAACCCAATAAAAACAATTGAAAAATAATAAAAAGCACACTTCAACTTTTTTTTTAAGTGGAAGGCTGTTTGTACTGCTGGTTCCCACAATGGAATATTTCCTTGCATTTTGAAAGCTCAGGCTTCCACTTGTAGCATCCACTCTAAAGCTTTGAATGTGGCTTATGTTTTTTAGCTGCCTTTTGCTTCCCCTGGTATTGCTGTGCCTCATTGTACAACTTTCCAACATTGTTTATATTCCCTGCACCCTGTGATCTCTGATTCTTTCTCTGGTAAAAAAAATAAAAATATCCTTGAGAATTGTACCCAGTTTGATCCCACACTCTCTTTTTTTGCATTGGAGTCCTTTCTGATTAAGATTAGTTGTGTGCTCTCTCTCTAATCTCGGGCCTCTTTTAAGGGGTTTTGTGACCTGCAAGATCAACTAGGAACAAAAAATACTACTCCCTTGCCTTGTGAGAATTTCACTTTTCAATGCACTCTGGTAGTTTTGCACCCTTCTTTACGGCACTAACTTTTATGTCGACCCCAGTGCCCATTTTCCCTGGTATCCTCACTGTGGAATGCTCAGGAGATTGTCTCTATAAGGAGTGAGTATCATAATAGGCCAAGGATCATATCATCTAGATCTATTCCCATTTATATATTTGAGTGAATTGTGGGATTATTGGAGAGCTCTGTTTCACATAGCCCCCTTCTTGTTCTGTCCCCTAGAATGTATTGATGTGCCCCTTGTGTCTTACATTTGGGTAACACACAAAACTTTGAACCACGAAGTCCCACTAAGTAGTTGCCGGATTTTGGTCAGGGTGGGAAGGATCCTGTTCCCCTTTGTTTTATCCTGGAAACATTCCCTGAATGGACATATATGTGTACCTACCCCCCTTAAAGTTTCCCAAGTGGCAGTGTGTGTGTGGGGGGGAGGGCTTGTCTCTCTGTTGGTCATTCATTTAATGTGACCTCTGTTGGACTTATCTAGGGGCTGCAAGATCATTATCTTAAGAAAAATTGAGAACTGCCCTTGCAACTAGCCTGTCTACTAACTCCTTACACTGAACGCATTAAAAATATATTTATAGTATAATTATGGGACTTTTAAGGCATAGAATTCAGTTGAATTTAGACAATATTAGTACAGTATCATACAGCAGCAGATTATAAAACAATTGATCCCAAATACTGTGATAATTGCATATAATAGTCATTCATGCTTAACACATTTCTTGGACATGGTCCTCTTCATCAGGAGCTATAAATGTAGACATTATGGGCCAGATTCAGGAACAGTTAGGCTGGCGGATCCAGTGATCCGCCAGCCTAACTGTGACTTTGAGCCGGCGTTTCTGTTTTCTGTAACCAGAAAACAAGAAACGCCGGGTTGAAGCTCCGATGCGAGCAGCGTAACTGAGTTTCGCCATCGCATCGTTACTTCAACTTAAAAATGGCGCCGGGGGCGTTCCCGCCGATTTACGCTCAAAAAATATGTTAATGAGCGGAAATCGGCAATTCACGATCGCATTCCGGCGCGACGCAGTGACGTTACGACGTTTCCGGACGGGATACGCGGCGCATAGTTATACCTACATGGGGTTGGAATATCCTATGTTAGGTATAGGCGTCGTCATCGCGTCGAAAAAAAAAAAAAAAACGTCGCTTGCGTAAAACGGTCATGAATGGGAATGTGACGTCATTGACGTTCATTCACAGATTTTGGAGCATGCGCACGGGGATGTTTTGACACTCGACGCATGCGCAGTACGTTGGCGGCGGGATCGCGCTTAGTTAGCATACTACACGCCCCGTACCCGCCCAATTTGAATTCCGCCGGCTCATTTGCGATGCGCTGCCGCAACTTTAGGAGCAAGTGCTTCGTGAATGACAGCACTTGCTCCTAAAATTTCTGCAGCGCAACGCAAATGAGAAGCGTTACTCCAGAGCAAAGATGCTCTGGACTACCTGAATCTGGCCCTATTTGTGTCATCTAGATGGAATGACACATTTTAATAATATATAAAGAAAATATAACAAACACTGTGTAATAGCATTTCCCAGGGGATTTCTGCATGTGTGCCTGGACAATTCCTATTCATGGACTCACATACAGCATATCTCCCAGGGGTGCCACAAGCCCTTCTTTCCCCTTATCCTTCTCCTCCAACCTCCAATATAGTTACACTTTGATCTCTTCTGAGTAGCTTGCACATATTATATAATTTGCTTTAATATCAAAATGTTATTTGATCAAAAGAATATGGGAGTTGATGAATCAGTTTTATTACTAGTGCTAGTATGTCAAAATGCTATAACATAGGAGTAGACTCTTATGCCTTGTACACACAATGGCAATTTCCGATGGAAAAAGTCATCGGATATTCCGACTGTGTGTGTGCCCCCATCTGAGTTTTTCCATCGAAAATTCCGACGGACTTAGAAAGAGAACATGTTTGTTTGTTTTTTGTTTTTTATCGGAAATTCAGTTTGTCTGTATGGAACTCCAATGAAGAAAAAAAACATGCATGCTCAGAATCAAGTTGACGCATGCTCGGAATCATTGAACTTCATTTTTCTCGGCTCATCGTATGGTTGTACGGCACCACGTTTTGAACGGTAAGAATTTGGTGTGACAGTGTGTATGCAAGACAGCTTGAACGGAATTCCATCAGAAAAATCTGAGTTTATCCCAATGCAAATTCCAATTGTGTGTATGGGGCATTTGCATTGGCTCTTGTGTGGGGAGTTTGATTCCTAAAATTAAGCATGTATTGTTTGATCAGGACAGCATATGATGTGGCTACCACAGAACCGTGAATGAAACACCTTTGCAGGTAGTTAGGGCTCCTCATCCTTCTGGTCCTGATGTCCTTGTATGCCAATTTGCTTTACATATATCCAAAAATGTCAATCGGATTCTTTACCTACAGTCAAAATAAATTATGTTTCTAGCAACATGTCCTATGTTTGCTTATATCTTTCCTATAAGGACATTGTTCATAGCCAACATTTCAGGGTGCTGTTATGAGATAGGGATCATCTTCTGGGAGTAGATTGTACAGAGCACAGCAGGATTTGCTCAATAACTGGTTGGAGTATTTTTTTTTTACTACAAAAAACAACTTCCTTTCAGTAAAGGTATAACAACATGCTGGCATTATTTAGAGGCCCCTGGGACAAGTATAACTGTAGAAATATAGGAAAGTACTGTTGTTTTAACTTAATAGCAGATGATGTTTATATATAACATAAAAAGGGATTCAAAACCAAGTTGTATTTTAGCTTCCACTTTATATAAACTTTATTTTCTACATATTATGGAGTATATAATTTTATATAAGTTTGTATTGCCAGAGGCAGGTGCTTGTAGATGGGAGAAGTCTGGCCGGGATACCTAGTGTAAGGATATGGAGTTTGTTAAGTTCTTGTAAGATATTTTGCAACTTGTGGATGAGCACAAACCAAACAGCTATGTGTCTTCGTTAAGCATAGTGGATGAAGTGCCCAGATCAATCTGTATTGATTGGTTTGCCGGATGCCCTTTCTAATATTGTTGATACATGTAGCAGGGCCAGGTTAACTGTAGAGAGCTATATCATATCTAGCTTAAGGTTATACATTTCACGCCGTAGAGCATTGATTTATAAGATATGTTACGATCACATTTGGTTCTTTTGATAAAATAATTGATGTAATCTAGTTTCAGTAATTGGATTCTTTGCCCATCATCAATTTTAACTGACTGATATATTAATATCAATTTCCTGATCACACAATGTGGTCATGTGTATTGATGACTGAACACTGTACAATTTGTCAACAACATGCACTTCTGAGAGTGAAGCGATACTTTTAATCAGAGTAACAATCCAATCATTCTGTGTGTAATACAAAAGGGTGTGTCAATAATTTGTCAGTAAAATGAATATGTGCTCATTCAGCTAAGATATGGATTAATGTTCTAATGTTTTCATTATTGACAACTTCTTATACATACATATGGACTTTTGCACAAACTGACCTTGGTTAGCATTTTGCCTGTTCTTCTGTGTAGTACTCTGACCAAATTAATTGGGTCTGGTTTTACTAAAGGAGCAAAGGCAAAGCAAATGTTAGTAAATACAGTGACGTAAAAAACAACGACGTGCTGAGAAAAAGGAAGTTCGATGCTTCCGAGCATGCGTTGACTTGATTCTGAGCATGCGTTGATTTTTAACCAATGGTTTTCCCCACAGACGATCGTTTTTTTCTATCTGTTTTTTAACCATCAGATCATTTTAAAACAGGTTCTACGTTTTTTCACCGATGGGGAGAAAGGAAACGATGTAGCCCACACACGATCGGTTCGTCTGATGAAAACAGTCCATCAGACTGTTTTCATCAGACGAACCGATTGTGTGTATGTGGCATTAGAGTGCTTTTAGGCTGGGTTCACATATATGCAAATTAGATGCATTTTGAACCACATAAAATTTGAATAACATGTGAGTATGACCCGATTTCAATGGAGCCGGTTCACACATGTCCACTTACCTGGTTCAGTCATGATTACTTTACCCTAACTATACATCTCTCCAAATGCTATATAGTGTGCTAATTTCCTTTCTCTGGACCTTGCATAGCTTTCTCAAAACTGTGTCTCCCAGTGAGAGGGGGTAGGAGGTTGTTAATGGGACTAATTTTGGGGGTTGTTAATGGGGCTAAGCGTTTACAATGTGTCATGTTTATCGTGCATTAGTCTCAATAGGATTTTGCAGGCTTCTAAATATTTCCATTTTTATTTGGAATCCCATATGGTGCACCCCTATAACTTAGTTTCTTTACTACATAGTACGTGACAAGCTCTTCTCCAACTTAACCTCTTGTTCCTTAATACTATAGTACCTGGAGGGAGATATGAAAAAGGCTGGGTCAATTTCCACTAGTGTCCAGCCACCTGCCTATCCTTGGAAATCCAATGTTTCTACATGCCAGACAATACAAGGCTTTTTGCATGCAAAAAGGACTGACCAGCGCCTCATCCTTATTTGATATGTCCTCTAAACCAGCTGATCTCTACTTTGGTCAAGAAGTACCTCCTGCCTAACCACCACTTTCAACATATACAGCAGTGTGCTGACTGTGTTACCAGTGTTTAACTGTACAAAGCAAACAAAACCTCATGCGCTTAAAAATGGTACTTAGATAACCAAAATTGATGTGGCCGTGTCACCGGAGAGCTCCTTTGGAATGTGCTTTCGGTTTGGCATGCTTTTCAGAGAATGGTGGTCCCTAACTGCCCCTTTTACTTTACAGGGCTGTCATCTAGGCTTCTGTGATATTATTGCACGTAGCCCTTTAACTAGTTTCTTCCAGTATATTGTGCAAAGTACAGTTTTTGGATCTGTATGTGAAGTATGAACTATTTATGACAATGCCTCCCTATGCACATATACCTAACCACGCTGATTGTTTTTGATGATGGATCAGATACAGATGCCATACACTTAAAGTATTGAGTGATATATACAACATGATATGGTTGCCATTGGTTAGATCCTGAAAATTAGACTTGTCAGTCCCCGCGCACACATCAAGTGAGGGGAGCTTTGTTGTACACTTGACATATCATTTTGGTATTTAAGTGTATACTCAAAGCTTAAATTGGAGCCTCTTAGGGTACACAAATACACAAAAACATTAAAGTACCATCATCCTGAATATCAATTAAATAGATCAAGGGCAACTGGGACCCCAACAAAGCCCATAGACAACCTTGGAAGGGGGGGGGGGGGGCGGGATTGGGCTAATGGACTATAGCGGTACTGGGTACAAGAAAATGAAAATGAGAAATAGGGATAGGATAAAAATTACATAAAATTATTGTACATAGTATCAAAAGTTGGACACACATGATTGTAAAAAAACAGAAAATCGCTGCCCCCCTTTTTTTCATTAGGGACATAACCCACCTATGGGAACTCGACTGCGGAATGTCATATCCCCGCACCGAGTTTCCCATTGGCCATTCTATCAGTGTCTCTTACCAGAGACTTGTTTCCAGTCGACGCCGCGTTACGTGATGACGTCATCGACACCGATTGGCTGCTGCAACGCTGACCAGCTATTTAACACAGGCCTCCGGGTCTTGGTGTGTGTGACACACACCAGACTCTGTGGACTATACAGTGGATCTACCGACCACTGGTAAGTATTCTACCTGTCTTTCAATTCCGGATTGCTAAGTCCACTTATTATCCCATTCCCCAAATGGTTCGTAACTGCCCTTCCCTTCTCTCTTATTAATTAGGTTATTCACCCCTTATCTTTTGATGTGGGATTGCTTTAAATACACGTGCAAACCCCATCTCTTATGTTCCATTGGTAAACCGTGATTATTGTCCACAGTTCCTTATTTATTTCATTTTCTACACAGGTAACCCCAATATGTGTTTTTCACTACTTTAATTTACCTACCTTGCATCTGGCCTGCCCTTGTATGCATCCTAATCACCTTGCACTACTCCTATGTATTGGTTACACTCCTAGCCCCTCACCTTCACTTTTATATATAGCCAATATAAGAATATCCAGCAGTGCGGTTCTTTTGTCCATCTGTCTGCCCCTGAGAGGTCCCCTCTCCACTGCGGCCTGTAGCCCCAGACGGATGTGCCTATCTGTGCAGGTAATCCACTTGGCATCTACTCTGTCCCCAATAATGCTTTTGTATGTAAAAATACTTATTACCTATATACCCGATTTGTTGAACACCATCATGCATATCTACCTATATGTATGTAAATTGTGACTTTAACCACTTGTCCACTGCCCACCGTCAAATGACGGCGGGCGGAGGACTCCAATATCCTGACTGCATGTCATATGATGTGCAGTCATTTGAATAGGTGATGCGCGCGATCGCGTGCGCGCATCCCTATACTGACGGTAGCTGCGTGTCACGGAGACACCGCTCGTTACCGACAGGGGTGAACAGCGGCGCGGATGCGCCGTTAACCACGTGATCGGCCGTGATGAAGTCACGGCTGATCACGCATGGCAACACCCCCAAAGTGCACGGCGCGTGTTCGTCGGTGGCAGCATGTTCCCGGGAACACTGCTCGTCACCGACAATGGTACACAGCCATTGGTCAGGGCTGTGTACCACGTGATCAGCTATGATCACTAGTGTAAACAAAGAGCTGTAACTAACTGTTACCAGCTCTTCTCCCCTCACACATCGTTTCCAGTGTGAGGAGAGAAGAGCTAGAAGCAGTGGGTTACAGCTCTGTGTTACTGTAGTGTCTGCACAAACACCACATCTGTCCCTTTGCCCCCCCCCCCCCCCCAATTGTCACCAGTCACCCAACAGTCACCCATAAAGTGCACCTGTCACATAAATAGACTGCCATCAGCAGTGCAACCGTCACCCACCAGTGACCGTATCCTGTCACCGTCACCCACCAGTGACCTGCCCTGTCACCCGTCACCCACCAGTGACCTGCCCTATCACCTGTTTATGAAGAAAAAATACTAATTTGCTCAATTTTATGACAGAAACAAAATCTACTGTCTTTTTTTATTTATAGCGCAAAAAATAAAAAACCCACGAGTGATTAAATACCACCAAAAGAAAGCTCTATTTGTGTGAAAAAAAGGACGCAATTTTTATTTGGGTACAGTGTTGCATGACTGAGTAATTGTCATTCAAAGTGTGAGAGCACCGAAAGCTGAAAATTGGTCTGGGTAAGAAGGGGGTTTAAGTGCACTGTATTGAAGTGGTTAACAACTATTGTATATTATGTTTTTAGAAATATTACTCCTGATGAAGCAACTATCGTTGCAAAACTAGTAGAGAGTCGATGTGTATGACCCCCTTCCGCTCCCCTCTCCATAGGGTTGTCTAACACCTCGGTGACTCGGATGGTTGGTCGTACATTGTGTCATCATTTTTTAATGTTATTGTTTTTCTATTATTTTACAATCATGTGTGTCCAACTTTTGATACTATGTACAATAAATTAATGTATTTTTATCCTATCCCTATTTCTCATTTTCATTACCTTGTACCCAGTACCGCTGTAGTCCATTCGCCCAACCCCCCCCCCCCCCCCTCCAAGGTTGTCTCTGGGCTTTTTTGGGGTCCCAGTTGTATACTCAAAGCCTTGGGTCCTTTGGCTCTGAAGAAGAGGGCAAGTTCCTTGAAATCCATGAGCCTTTTGGACCTAGGTCATTCCTCTATGTGATGAGATACACTGATGGTCTAAAGCTTGATCTATTCTGACAAGCTTGCACATATATTGATTGTTATGAGTATATTACCTTTTACTTGAATATATATTTTTTTACTTTACTATTGGTGTTTGTTGTACTTTTTATTGTCAAAATGTATTAAAATATCATAAAAAAAAAAAAAAATGGTCATTGAGAATTGAGATTATTGCAACCTTGAGTTTATACGCTAACCTTGTCGGAGGTCACTGGTTAAGACCATCTCAGTCAAGAAATTATCAAAAGAAAGTGTAGGCATTGTGCAAACATTGGAAATAACACACATGTCTTTTTTTAAGTTAAAGCCTGATAAGGCTAAGAAAGCCAAGACCAGTAGAAGTGCTTGTTATCCTGTCTTTTGACCTCTAGCCCCTCACTGTAAAATACTTCCATTAGCTCAAGATACTAGTTGAAGGCTTCAGTCAACTCTAAGGGGAAGCAGCAGTTACAGATCTAGTACCTATCATCAGGCCTGATATATTAGCTGTACTAGTTTGGTGCAGTCAAAGCAGTCAAGAGTCTGCTAAATTGTGATTACTAAAACATTTATTTGTGTTTTTTTCTAAATATTTAAACAACTTATTTTACTGGTTTGTACGGAATGTAATATTGCCATTTTCTTAGAGCTTAAATATGTATTTGTGCCAAATGTAACAAAATAATATAATTTGTGATTTATTTTTATTTTTTTGGTATTCTTTTTTGGTTAGTATTCAATGTGACTGTCACGAAAAAGAAAAGGGTATCAGTTCTAGTACATAGACCAGCCAGTTGTTACTGGCACCATATTAGAAGTCAATAATGCATGCAATACTTTATTAGGGAAAACAATAGGGAACTTTTTGTAATTACATATACACCCAATAAGGCTAAAATCTGAATGCACATGACAATCATACCAACAATATGTAGTCAGATGTATGTGGACACCCCTCCAAGTTATTTAGTTCATGTGTTTCCACTCAATGGGGACTGCTGAAGCTACAGCATACACTACAAAGACATATCAAAGAATTGTGTCTTTTTAACTTTGTAACAACAGTTTTGTGGGGGACCTTTTCTGTTCAGCTTAACTGTGCTCAAACTCTGGTCTATATAGACATGGTTTAATGACTTTGGTGTGAAATTAATTGAGTGCCTTGCACAGAACCCATTATTAACCATCTTTAAATTAATTGAAAATGGTAATGGCAACCTCTTAGTTGCTATCTTAGGTATAATTAGTTTGGCTCCCCTGTAGGCATAGGAGCAATAGTTAATTTTGTTTAGGCAACTGTGCAGTGTTTCAAAGGTTGTGGTTCTGTTGCCGCCCCCTATCTTTTTGGAATTCTAGATATTTCCAGGACATAGTGGGTGGAGGGACAGAGGGTGCAACCTGGATATTTATAGAGTTTCCACCAATCCCTGGGAAAGCAGTACTGGTGAGACAACCCATAAATACTCAGAAGCCTGGCAGTTTCAATGCCAGTTTTTTGAGTCCAGGGTCCACCCATCTGGAGGAGACCCCTGTGATAAAAGCTCTGCCTTTGGGGCATAAGAAAAAAGGTGCTGTGAGAAGGAAAGCTCCAGGACATCACTCAGCCATAGTCTTAGCTAGACTTAACTGCAGACTCCAAGTCAAGCCAGAAACAAAGAAGCCAGTGGAAGGGTTTTCTGGATTTAAGAAACTATTTAAAGGGGAACTTAAAGGGTTCCTCAACAGTGTGAATGGAGTTTACAAGTTTGGCCAGTTTTGGGAATTCAATGTATCCCAATCCATATCCAAGTTCAACATTCCCTAAATAAACAACCTAAACTAAAATCCTCTAGACTGTATTCTTTAGCCAATTGTAGAGCGTGGACAAATGTTGTCTGGCTGTGGGTGCTGTGTGGGGGAAATAGGCCTGAATTCCATTGGCTCATTAGGAGGCAGCACTACACATGATTTAAGAGCCAAATCTTCTCGTCCGGCATAAGTACCTGACATTACAAATGCCTTTTTTCCCCCCAGACAGCCTAAAATCTCATAGCTTTCCTAGAAGAGTGAAGGTTGTTATAGTTGCAATGATGGGGAGGGGGTTAATGCTTTTATTAATAATGCCTGATCCTGTGTTTTTTTCTAAAAAAAAAATTGTAAGTTTAATATATTCTTAATGTGTACAAGTCTCGGTTTGATATACCAGGATAGAGAATTTTTATTTTTTTTCCACTTATAAGTATCAATTATTGTAAATATCCTTTCCTTGTTCATATTTGCAATTGTTTGGATATTTATTATCCCTTTGTCCCGTATGTCTTTATATTGTGTCCATTAAGTGGATACTATAGTTAGTATTTATATATATATTGTAAATATTAAACCCTAAAATTACTTTCCTTCCCCACTAGGGGGTGTTATGTATTGTTTGAGAGGCCATTATCGCCCCTTTTCAAACCTATATTAATTTGTATTGATTTTTCATTTTGTCGTCTAAACATATATGCTCAAATCATTTTAGTTTTCTAATATGATTTGGCTAACTTTGGATTGATACTTCAAAGTTTTCTTAGTTTTTTCGTTTTTGCTTCACTTTTTACAAAATCTGCTATTGATATATGGAGGTTTCTTTACTAGCTTCTCACTTCCAAAATGGCCTTATTAGTACTTCCGTTTCCTGGTATCTAAAGCGAGGCTTGGGTATTTAAATAGCGGTGGATCACTGCAGAGCCCATCCCCATTGAGAATGTCATTTTATGACGAAATGCGTCTGCTTACACAGCGTGCAGTGACGTCACTGTGTTCTATGCTTCGAGGAAGGGCTCCTCTCCATGCCGGCTGGCAATTGTTTTTATACGATCAAAATCACCTTTGTTTGTAAGTAGGTTTTTACTTGTTATTAAATCGTTTTGATGGTATTACACTATGTGTGGTTCCTTCATTTCTTGGTTCTATGGATGGGCTGATGGTAACCTGTACCAGTACTGAGGACTCTCTATGTGGCTGTTTTTCTGGAACTAGTTTGCAGTCATCTGCCTATGATCCGTGACCGGTTCTACATATCACTCAGCAGCTGTGGAATATATTTATGCTGACACTTCATTACCTTTTGGTAAGCCTCTGCCCATGTGGTGGTGGTTCACTGGAATTTACAAGCACCTGGGTGTTGTCTGTTTCAAGCATCAGTTTATTGGACTACTTGTCTCTATTCACAAGGACTTGTGTTGTTGTGTTTTATTTACACTTATTGGCGCAGTTTTGCTTTTTCTTATGGGGAGGGGGTGTTAGGTGGTTCCCACATTTTTGGCCATATAGTGTAGCCTGCAGTGCTCTACTAATCATGCTGGGTGCCAGTCACTAGAGCCTGCCCCTGCTCCTTGCGAGTACTATACAAAAGATGTAGACTGCACACTCCTTCAACGTTCTTTATTTAACAAAGCTATGCATATTGAAATATCCACCTGAAGACCTGCCTCTCTAACACATTCACCCATCCAGTTGTACTCATAGAGAGCAATCTAATTACTATAAGAAAAATATGTTCTTTTCCTCCTGTCTTCATAAATCGATCCCATATAATTGATGGGTCCTTAGGTCTTCAAAGACTCCAGTGGTCAGATTTTTACAGCTCCTACAAGTACACATTCACTTCACAAATGTCACGGATGTCCTGCTGCCCTGTTTGGTTTGCAAAGAAATTGTATTTTTGTGGCATGAAAATATGTAATTTCACTCTGCATAACTACACCTTAATCTAGGCTTACCTGTAGGTGCAAGTTGTGGGGTTGGGTTTACAACCACTTTAATGAGACATTAAGGCCTATTAGGCCCCTAATATCTCCCCATGTACTGCACTAAAATTAATCAAACATAGATTGTACTTAATTAGCTCCTTTCCCAGCCATAACAGGTAATGGCAGCTCTAAACCAGAAGTGATAAAATGTTCCACAAGGAAGGCCAACAGTTGGCTGAAGAAATGTGCACACACTCCCAGATGATAAAGCAACCCTAGAGTGTGTTTAACCACTTCAATAAATTGCACTTCCCCCCCTTGCTGCCCAGGCCATGTGATTGCACACAGCTTATCACATGGTAAAGAGCCTATGTCATAGGCTCTTTACCAAGATCAGAGATGCAGTGTGTCAGACTGACACACCACACCACCTTTTGCAGCTTGCTATAGTGGCACCTGAGCTGAGCTAAAAATCCATGTGTCCATTCAGACATGAAGCTTTGGCCCAGCTCCACCTCCTTTTTCTCCTCATTGTCTGACTGACTTTGACAGCAGCAGGAGTCAACGGTACCTCACTGCGGTCTCAGCCAATGAGGAGGGAGTGTCCTGGGCAGCCAAAACAATCCTTTAACATCGCTGGATAGAGATCGGCTCAGGTAAGTAATAGGTGGGGCTGAGGGGGGCTGCTGCTCGTAGAAGGCTTTTTTATATTAATGCATTCTATGAATATTATAAGATTAAAAAACTTCTTTACAATCACTTTAAATGCTGCCATTGCTGCTGACATAAACCTTACGTCAGTAAAGGGTCAAAAGATAAGTGAACTTCAACACACAGGACACTGTGGTGTGGAATATAAAGAAATTCTGGGGGCTTTAGCCATTGGATAAAGGTAAGTTTGAATCTGGGAGGGGGTGGGTTGGTCAGGGAAGGGAGGCATAAAGGATAAGTGCAATCTGTTTGAACATGCATACATCTTCTAATTTGGATATGCTTTAGGAATCCAGTTCAACATAACTATAAGGTATTAGCGATGATCGAAAGCCTCATACTTGTTACAGCTGTTTGTTTTCTTTAGGTTTCTTTCTGTTTTCTTTGTGAATCCATAGACTCAGAAAACTCTTAGATGCTTTGTGCACAAGTGTGTAATCTTTGTTGAAGGATCAAACTACTCAGAGTTTTCTTTGTTGTTTGTTTTACTTTATAAAAAATGGTTTCCAAGAGTCATTTTAATAAAACAGTGAATGCAATATTCAGCATATATTGACCACCTTTTTCATTGGTAAATCTTTAAACCTAACCTTTCAACTTCACCTAAAGCTGGTAATTTAAGTGGACACTTTTCAAATGATTTAGTGAAGGTTCAATGAAAGTTTAATGAAGATTGCAATGATTGTAAAATAAACAATCAATAGTTACCCATTTTGTGAAGTTTTTGTGATGTATGTGATTTTAGGATGATCGGTTGTATTTTGTGTTTGTTTACATTTTAAATAGTGGCAGATATGTTTTTGATCATTACTGTCCTGTATGCTAAAGGATCATATTTATCCTAACATTATCATGAAAAGAAATAAACTATCATGCCAACAAAACAAATCATCCAGAGATCATTGTTTTTACAGTTACTTTTTTAAACATAGTAACATTTTTATAGTGTGTACATTATATATATATATATATATATATATATATATATATATATATATATATATATA
Organism: Rana kukunoris; assembly: GCA_029574335.1. NCBI lineage: Eukaryota > Metazoa > Chordata > Amphibia > Anura > Ranidae > Rana > Rana kukunoris. Next base: position 247,728,794 of record CM056059.1, read on the forward strand.
TATATATATATATATATATATATATATATAAATCTATACAGTGGAACCTCTGATTGTGAGTAGTGCGGTTAACCAGTGTTTCGCAATACGAGCACTGTATTTTTTAAAATCGTAACTCGGTTTGTGAGTGTTGTCTCGCAACACGAGCACGTTTCGGACCAAAGCAGTGTGAGGTACCACGTTTGGCTTGAGGTAGGGGGCGCCGGAGCCGAACGGCGATGATCGCAGTGGAGATGCACGGAAAGGCCAGAGGACAGCTCGGCTCACCTAAGCAAACCTCGGAATCCGAGGTTCCACTGTATATATAGATATTATATTATAGATATCTATCTTACTATCTATCTATAAATAGATAGATAGATATTTCTATATAGATATATACCGTATTTATTGGTGTATAATGCACACTTTTTCGCAGTATACTCGGCTCGGCTCGGTCTACGGTGCTTAGAGACAGCGTGCTCTGAGCTCAGAGAAACCGAGAGGAAACCTCCAAGGCCGCAGACGGACGCCGGACAAGGCCGCCGGGCAAGACAGCAGATGGACACCGACGACGGGCATTCAAAATGTAAGTATTTTTTTTTTTAAACTTCCCTTCTAGGCTTGGGGTGCGCGTTATACACCGGCGCGGTATACCCTGATAAATACGGTATATTAATACAGTATGTGTATATGCGGTGTGTGTGTGTGTATGTATGTGTGTGTATATATATATATATATATATATATATATATATATATATATACACACACAATATATATGCGTCCATTGTGAGGTGGTCTGTGCCTGGGAAACCAGCATTCCTGGATTTGTCCATGAGAGCCAGGCATCATGGAGTAAACAATGTATTGAGCAGGATCCAACTTAAGTCATACTACTAAAAAGCTAACACAAAGAATTGTCAATCAAAAATGCGAGACAATCCATGGTGTGTACACTACAGCTGATCCAATTTTCATGGACTTTTGTGCAGTGTGACTTGATTTAGTGGGTGCTTTCTGCAATATTTACACTATGCTGACCAGCTCCCCCGGATAACTCTGGGGATAACTCACACACCAAGTGTAATCTGTGATTTACTTGTTCCTGAACTGAACCCTGATATCTTTCCATTATTTATTCCTGAACTCCGAGCTCTGTGTTGTTTCAGGTGGGCACAGATGGATCAAAATCTGTCTGGTTCTGCGGGAACTAGCCAAATTTGATTCATGTGTGACCATCCTTGTTTGACAGCAGTCAATTGTTAGATTAACTTCTGTTGAATTAAATGTTGGAAAACCATTTGTCTGCAGCCGCTGATCAGTGTACTCTGATAGCAGAGTCCTGCTGTCAGAATACAATGTCTCAATGTGAGGGATTCCTCCATCCACCTCACTTGTATGGATGGAAAACTCGGTCTGCTTTCTTTTTGTTCAGCCCTCTGAAATTAATGAAAAAGAGCAACACATCTTTGGCCAACTTTAATCCTGAACTTTGTGTTTTACTTAATCCTGATGCCTTGAACTCTGTGATACGTATTCTGACCTCTGAACCCTTAGTGCTCTATGTAACTTAATCCTGAACTATATGTTAGTTATTCCTGACCCTGAACTATGTCTGTTACCTAATGTTCACCCCTGGACTCTCCGTACCCCTAATGCCCCATGCACACAAGCGGAATTTCCGCCAGTAAAAGTCTGACCCAAGAACTCTCTGCATATCTTTATCTTGACCTTTGCACTCTGGTTGTTACTTAAATCTGAACCCTAAACTCTATCATTTACACTATCTTGACCCATAGCAGCATAGGCTTTTTAAGTTGTTATTTATTTATAACGTTTTAATCCCCACCCACTGTTACATCAATTTGCAAAACCTATAGTTTGCTTGGTGGCTTTATTCCAAATGTTACAAATGGGGGCATGATTGTGTGATGTGACTACAAATTAGGGTGTCATTTTGTGAGCATGGTTCACACATCTGAACAGTTTTTGTAAACATTGTTTGATATCAGTTGTAATAGATGCTGCACTCACAGTTGGCAACAGATGTGCACTTCAAATAAGTTTTTTGGGTGCGTGTGGCACTCCCAAGGTCCATGACGAATTATAGTTGATTATATCTTTTACTGACTTTAACCCATTGAGAATAATCTTAAATCCTATTGTAGTATGTAGGACTTATGTTTTATATTTAAATAGCTGGAGCAAATACTGTGTTATCTGTTTCATAATATGCCATACTTTGGTTTTACATGACACACATGATGACATTTTAGTACATATTACCCATATTCAGGCCATCTTTTCTCATATTGATTAGTTTGTAAACCGTGCAATAATATTAACGAAAATGTATTGCTTTGTTGTGCCTTTATTGCGGTGAAATCTTTATTTTTGTCTCCCTCTTTCCTTGTTGATTTATTGCTCTGCAGACAAGCCTTATGCTAAAAGAACTTCTAAAACCGACTTGGACGCAACAGAACAAGGGCAATATAGCGAAGACCATCTTTCCACTACTTTCTGAAAGGCAGGACCTACGACACGAGTGGAGAGAAAGGTGAGAGATACAGTTTGATCAACTTTGCTTCTCAGTTTATTTTACTGTAGTTACCTATCTGCAGTCTTTTGTATCGCATGTAACTATTCAGATTCTATAATGCTTGTTGTGGATTTCTCAGTAAGAAAGTGCATTGAGCAGGGATTGTGTGCAAAATGTAAGAACTCAATGATTTCAATGTACCTAAATAGGGTTGTCCCGATACCGATACCAGTATCGGTATCGGGACCGATACCAAGTATTTGCGGGAGTACTTGTACTCCCGCAAATGCCCCCGATGCCTGAATAGAATACTCCCCCCCCCCTGCATACCGCAAAGCCGCCGCATACCACAAAGCCGCCGCGTTAATTCCTGTGCATTACAGCGCGCATTACAGGCAGCTTTCGTTTGAATACTTGTAATGCCCGCCGCGCCGTGTATAGACACTCCCATTCTCGGGATTGGACAGATTTGTCCAATCCCGAGAAGGGGAGTGTCTATACACGGCGTGGCGGGCATTACAAGAATTCAAACGAAAGCTACCTGTAATGCGCGCTGTAATACACGGGGATTAACGTGGTGGCGGCGGTGGCATCGGCATCATCTACTACTAGGTATGGGGGACATGGCTGCAATATGGGGGACAGGACATGGCTGCATATATGGGGGACATGGCTGCATCTGTGGGGGACATGCATGGCTGCATATGTGGGGGACATGCATGGCTGCATATGTGGGGAACATGGCTGCATATATGGAGGACATGGCTGCGTCTGTGGGGGACATGGCTGCAATATGTGGGGGGACATGGCTGGATATATGTGGGGGGACATGGCTGCAATATATGTGGGGGGACATGGCTGCAATATATGTGGGGGGACATGGCTGCAATATATGTGGGGGGACATGGCTGCAATATATGTGGGGGGACATGGCTGCAATATATGTGGGGCGACATGGCTGCATTTGGGGACACATTTAAAAAAAGTATCGGTATTCGGTATCGGCGAGTACATGAAAAAAAGTATCGGTACTTGTACTCGGTCCTAAAAAAGTGGTATCGGGACAACCCTATACCTAAATGGAATCACTGGAAGCTAAAAGCTGATTGGATGTGCTTTATTATTTTTTGTATTTCCTAATTTAAAGAAGAACTCCAGGAGTTAAAGCATGTTACAATGTGCTAGCCTACAGGGTGTTAAGTCCAGTAAGGCAGGTGCCACCTTATGGACTTACCGTATTTATCAGCGTATAACACGCATAGGCGTATAACACGCACCCTAACTTTAAGAGGGAAGTTTCAGGAAAAAAAACTTTGAACAGCCCTCTGCGTATAACACGCAGGCACAATTTACCCTCTATTTACAGGGTAAAAAAGTGAGTGTAATCTGCCAATAAATACAGTATCTGTTTCATTTACTGTTCCCATGTTTACTGTGCTTAGTCTAGCTATCACTATGCTTCAGTGTTCGAACACCGAACTTTCGGGCCTCCGATCCTGCAGCTGAAGAGTCATTTGCAGCCGTTCTTCCCACCCCTCTACTTTTCTAGTTCAATCAGGGAAGGCATTATATTATATGAACCTATTCACAAAATATAAAGTATTCTGTGTATGGACAGAGGAGGGGGAGGGGTAGGCAGTGTGTCTGCTGTGTAGTAAGGTGCTTCTCTCTGTCAGAGCATTAGGAGTATAGTAATAGCTGTACTTCCAACGCTCAATAAAAATTCCAATAATACTAAATAAAGGCATGTGCGTATGTATTCACCCCCTTTGTTATGGGAAGGTCTGGTGTGACCAATTACCTTCAGAAGTCACATAATTAGTGAAATGATGTCCGCATGTGTGCAATCTAAGTGTCATATGATCTGTCATTACATATACACATCTTGTTGCAAGGCCACAGAGGCTGCAACACCTAAGCAAGAGGCACCACTAACCAAACACTGCCACGAAGACCAAGGAACTCTTCAAACAAGTAAGAAACAGTGTTGTTAAGTACATGTCAGGGTTAGGTTATAAAAAATATCCAAATCTTTGATCATCCATAGGAGCACCATCAAATCTATCATAACCAAACTGAAAGAACATGGCACAACAGCAAACCTGCCAAGAGACGGCCACACACCGAAACTCACAGATCGGTCAAGGAGGGCATTAATCAAAGAGGCAGCACGGAGACCTAAGGGGTCCTTATAGTGAACTCAGTGTTGAGTTATTCACTTCACGGTCAACACAAAGGACAAAGGGGCACTCTTCATGTCTAGAAGAAAAGAGATTTCACCTCCAAATATGGAAAGGTTTCTTCACAGTAAGAGCTGTCAAAATGTGGAATAGACTCCCCGCAGAGGTGGTTCTGGCCTGCTCAGTAGATTGCTTTAAGAAAAGCCTGGATACTTTTTTCAGAAAAAAAAAACTTTCTACAGCCCCCTGAGTATAACACACAGGCACAGTTTACCCTCTATTTTCAGGGTAAAAAAGTGAGTGTTATACGCCAATAAATACAGTAACTGAGTACTGACATTTATAGGTAAAGTTGATCCAAGGAATATCAGATTGCCTCTCGGGGGGGATCAGGAAGGATTTTTTTCTCCTGCTGTAGCAAATTGGATTGTGCTCGACTGGGGTTTTTCGCCTTCCCCTGGATCAAATGTGGGTGTAGAATTAGGTATATGGGATTGTATGATATTAATATTATTTTTTTATGGTGGTTACAGTGGATAGACTTGTGTCTTTTTTCAACCTGACTAACTATGTAACTATGTAAGGTAGCCCTGGAGGAGCTGCTGAGTTACACAGCAGAGACTGGAGTATCTGTACATAGGACCCCAATAAGCCGTACACTCCATAGAGTTGGGCTTTATGGCAGAGTGGCCAAAAGAAATCCCTTACTTTCAGCAAAAAACAAAATAGCACATTTTGCCTTTGCAAAAAAAGCGTGTGGGAGACTCCTAAGATGTATGGAGGAAGGTGCCCTGGTCTGATAAGACTAAAATTTTACTTTTTGGCCATCGGAAAAAAAAATCTCTGGCGCAAACCCAACACATCACATCACCCAAAAAACACTATCCCCACAGTAAAACCCGGCGGTGGCAGCATCATGCTGTGGGGATGTTTTTCAGCAGTCAGGACTTGAGAGAAAGATGGATGGTGGTAAATATAGGGATATTCTTAAGCAAAACCTGTACCACCTGTGTGTGATTTGAGGCTAGAATGGAGGTTCACCTTCCAGCAGGACAATGACCCCAAACACTCTGCTAAAGCAACACTTGAGTGGTTTAAGGGGAAACATGTACATGTGTTGGAATGGCCTAGTCAAAGCCCAGACCTCAATCCAATAGAATAACTGTGGTCAGACTTAAAGATTGCTGTTCACAAGCGCAAACCATCCAACTTGAAGGAGCTGTTTTGCAAGGACGAATGGGTAAATATCCCAGTGGTAAGATGTGGCAAGCTCATAGAGACTTATCCAAAGCGAATTGGAGCTGTGATCGCCGCAAAAGGTGGCTCTACAAAGTATTTACTTTAGGGTGGTGAATAGTTATGCACATTGACTTTTTATGTTATTTTGTCCTATTTGTTGTTTGCTTCACAATAAAATAAAACTAAAAAAAAAATCTTCAAAGTTGTGGGCTTGTTCTGTAAATTGATGCAAATCCTCAAACAATCCATGTTAATTCCAGGTTGTGAGGCAACAAAACACAAACAATGCCAAGGGGAGTAAATACTTTTGCAAGGCACTGTATTTTAATTGGGATTTTATGTGATAGACCAACACAAAGTGGCACATAATTGAGAAGTGGAAGGAAAATGTTTAATATATATATATATATATATATATATATATATATATATATATATATATATATATATATATATATATATATAAGTTTGGTGAGAGACGATTCGCGCTTTTCAGTCTTCGTGCCTTTCAGTCTGTTACAGTGTGACAAATGTGCTATCTCCATTACAAGCGCTAGTTTTACCAAAACAAGTGCTCCCTTCTCATAACTCGCTTCTGAGCATGCACTTTTTTTTCACGTTGTTAAAGCCTACACACAACCGTTTTTCACGATGTGAAAAACGACAACGTGAAAAATGACGAGAAAATTTAGGGCATGTTCTCAATTTTTAATGGCCATTTTTCACGTTGAGAAAAATGCGCTGGAGCCTACACGTGATTATTTTTAATGACCATTTTAAAAAATAGCATTTTTCACGTCATGAAAAATGGGCGTGTGTACGCAGCATAACACTGCACATCAACCTGAACATATTCCCACCATGAAACATGGTGGAGTCAGCATCATGTTGTGAGGATGCTTTTCTTGACAGCATTGACAGGGAAGATGGTCAGAGTTGATGGGAAGATGGATGGAAACAAATACAGGACAATTTTAGAAGAAAAATCTGTTATGCCGCGTAAAACATGACCATTTTTAATGGTCTAGAAAAAACAATGTTTTTTTCCAACCCAATTATTGTTAAGCCTGCCTTCCTTACACATGATCGTGAATAAAAAATGCTCTAGCAAACTGTGGTGACGTATAACACGTACCACGGCACTATAAAGAGGAAGTTCCATTCGGATAGTGCCAACCTTGGGGCTGCTTTTGCTGATTTTGCGTTAGTAAAAGTTTGGTGATTACAGCGTTATGAATGTGCTATCTCCATTATGAACGCTATTTTTACCAGAACGAGTGCTCCCTTCTCATAACTTGCTTATGAACATGCACGTTATTTTCACGTCGTTAAAGCCTACACACGACCATTTATGACGTTAAAAATGTCAACGTGAACAACGTCGCGAAAAATGCTCTGGAGCCCACACACGGTCGTTTTTAATGGCATTAATTTAAAAAAAAATATATATCATTTTTCACATCGCGAAAAACGGTCGTATGTATGCTGCATTAGAGTTGGCAAAAGACTTGAGACTGAAGTGGAGGTTCACCTTCCAGCAGGACAGTGACCCTAAACATACAGCCAGCTCTAAAATGGAATGGTTTAGTTGAAAGCATATTCATGTGTTATAATGGCCCAGCCAAAGTCCAGACCTAAATCCAAATGAGAATCTGTGGCAAGACTTGAAAATTGCTATTCACAGACACTTGCCATCGAATCTGACAGAGATTGAGCTATTTTGCTAAGAAAAATGGGCAACAATTTCTCTCTCTAGATGTGTAAAGCTGGTAGAGACATCCCTAAAAGACTTGCTGCTGTACTTGCAGCGAAAGGTGGTTCTACAAAGTATTGACTCGAAAACCATTTATAAATTTCCTTCCACTTTACAATTATGTGCCACTTTTTGTTGGTTTATCACAAAAAATCCCAATAAAATACATTTATGTGTTTGGTTGTTGTAACATGACAAAATGTGAAAAATTTCAAGGGGTATGATAACTTTTCCAAGACACTGTATGTGGTAAGAAAACATTACCTACACTATTACCACCAACACTGGTGTGCATTCGCAGATACTCTTTTGGGTACACCAGTGTTGTGAAGAGCAGTTTGTTTAAAAATGATTATTATGCATGTCCCTGTTTTTCTTTCCAACTCCCTAACCTTCCTATCTCTGTGATATAATAATTCTTATATGTGGTTTTCACTGAAGATGACCTCTGATTTTGTATTATTGTATCCTATGTATGCTTGTAATTGCTTAAGCTGTATGAGGCTTATTTTAAAGGACTTTAGCTTTCTTTCTATAGAATTTAGGATGATAACAAGGAAAGTAAATAGCCGTGTGTTCATATAAATCTAGCAAAACAAGACATTTATTTAAAAAAGAAAAAAAAAAGTTTAAAGAAGTTTTTATACCTGTTAAATGTTTTGTTGTTGTTGTTGATACTATCAGTATCCTGAATTTAATTTTCTGTGGTGTACAGTGATTGCAACTGTATTAATGCACATGTAACAATGCATTTGAGTATTTTAAATATTTCTACTTGTTTTATTTTGTACCCTAAATACTAGATCAGACCACTATTTGATGCTACATTTATTTGGCTTGGTAGTTTCAGCTCTGCCTGACACTTTGTATGCAGTTGTCAACACAATACATATTCTGCCATCTAACATTAATTCGTGCAATTTGACATTGACATAGTTGCAGATTTGATTTGTTGCTCGTCCTTTGATGGGGTGACAAAATAAGTGGTTGAGCTACACCCACCTTTTTAAACTACAAAGGCAGGTAGCTGGGCAGAGCTACACTCCGATGCCATCACATCACACATGATCCCGAAAATGCGGGTGTATTTATTGTTTGCCAGCAAGCACATTTTGACAAGGCTCTTTATTGTTTTACTGATTGTAAGTTGGTTTTTGACTTTCTTAATGAAACAGTCCATACTGTATTACACTATTGGAGCCCCTTCTTTTTCCATATATACCTATCACAATTGGCCAAGGCTAACTTGGACATCTCTATGGGAATTTGCTACTTTTGGATGCACACCCACAGTATTAGCATGCTCCAGTGATCCACAGAGGGTCTCAACACTTATGTTACCCTGCAGAGATTTGCCTGCAAGCGTGTTTGACCATTCTTGAGATACACAGTCCATCCTCTCATGAAAGCATTCCTATTAAAAGGGTGATGGATGTTACAAAAGACCTCTTTGATTTCTGGTGGTGAAATCTTGATGAAGTATTCTTTCCTTTCTATATGCCACATGAAACCACTGACCTGAATAATTGTGCTCGGTAGTCATTATCATTTTAAGTGCCTGTAATCCTTTTGGTGTAAGGACTTGTATAATCAGGGAGGGAATTGACAGTGTCCATCGTAGAAACCTATCTGACGACATACCTGGCAACATTTTTGGGTTACACATAATCAGGGTTAATGGGCCTGGCACTGACAAAACACCCCACCTTCCAATAATCCAGTCTCAAACTCTTAGTAGGTATTGGGTCAGTGGTGAGAGTGTTTGTCTAGATGAAGGAGACTTAGGCACAATGCATTGGAGATAGGTCAAAGGAACAGCTGTTATTTGCTGTTCAATGGCTACCTATTGTTTTGCTCGCCCACAATAAAATCAATTCAATATTCTGGTCAATACTGCCACTATATAATAAAGTTCCATAAGCAGTAAGCCTGCTCCCCTCTGTCTTCCACTTTACTAAAATATCTTAGCGATGTTTGGCCTGAGAATTCGGACATAAATACCCAAGTAAGCTAGATCTTAAACACTGAAAGAAAGCCAGTGGAAGAGCATTTGGTAGTGTCTGATATAGATACAGGACTCTAGGTAGAATATCCATCTTTTATATTGCAATGCTCCCTAGCCAAGAGTGTTTCCCTGCAGCCCTTGACTGCAAACTACTAATCGTGAAATTAAGCATGGGAAGATAATTCAATTCATATGTTTTCTTATGAGATGGCTATTTTCACCCCTAAGTATTTAAGAGATTGTGATTCCCATTAAAATGGGAAATTATGTTTTAGCATTTCTTTTTCCATTATAGGACTTTCAATGCAATACTCTTGATACTCATTCTGTAGTCTGTAATGCCTTCATGCTTCGAGAGCCAATGCAACTTGCCCATGGTTCAAGGGAACACATAGGCCGATTTCAGTTCATCCACAGTCAATACAGGATGATTTCTTATTTTGCTACTATCAGTTTCCACCACAAATTATCTAAATTTGCTACAGAAAACATTGAGTGTTTGTGGCAATTGTAATAACTAAGGACAAATATTTGGCAATGTCTGAAAGTGGAGTATTGCATTAACGTGCTAATGTCACCATGTAAACACAGTCTTAACAACTTGAGATACCTTGGATAAATACAATGTAGTGGACTTGTTAAAAGAAGGAGACCAGAACTTCCTGATTTGGTGAGTTTGTTTATGGCAGATGACAGCAGTTTGACAGACATAGCACTCAATTGCCTGGCAAAGCTGTCTTTTTTTTTTTTTTTTTTTGGCGACCCCTACATGACCTGCTTGTGAAGGAAGTACTATGCCCATGGCTTCTGCTTGTAATTGAGAGATAAGGTGCAACGCAACGAAACATAGGGTTTACCAGTGTTTTGCGATCAAGGGCCTGAGCTGGTTCAAGGTGAATAAAAATTGCAGTCAACTAATAATGATTTAGCGTTGGCTATATATTTATTGAGCTGTCAATTAATACTAAGAAAATTCAAAATGTTGCCTCTATTTGTTGCGATTACTGGGTTGCAAGTTCACATTTTAAGTAACATATTTGTCATCCTAATCCATATTTGACTGAAAATGTGTACAGATTAAAGTTTGCTTTAGATGGAACCCATCATGAAACAAATGGTGTAGCTTCCTGATTCTGAAAATACTTTCCTTCACGCTTCATTACCTTCTGTGCCCCTGACAAAATAGAAATATTGCAAGTGATGTCAGAGCTTGTTCCAAAGCAGAACATATTTCAGTCAAGATTCTCCATGGCAACCAGGTATTTAGCATTTTCAGAAGTTTAACAATAGGCACTTCTAGATTTTTCTCACAAGTTTATTGTAAAATCTCTAAACTGGTTCCAAAGTCTATTCTTTACTATTGCAAATGGAACCTGAGGTTCTGATTTAACATTGCAATTAAGAAGTATTGTGGCTGACATCACTGCCCCTACCTACCGTGGCTGCTTTTGATAGTGGAGACAGTTGACTCTCAAAACTTGTGGAAGCCAAAGACTGCTTTTCATTGTCATAGTTTTACTCTTTTCCTGCTCTGGGATTTTTTTTAGTTTTGCCCCTACAGGATGATTTACCCCATCATTTTACTCTGGTGGCAATGCTTTAACTTTTTTTAAGTTGAAGTGCACGGGCACTCTTCCCTTTTTCTGGGGGTGTATCTGTTTACTGGATGGGCAGGCAGTGAATTACACCATAGAGTGTACCATCCCAATCTGTGTGCAATCTGTTCCAGAAGGGCATCCATCCTGGGTTTCATGCAATATGAAGCTGCAGCTGCAAATGGCAGACTGATTTACTAATGCAGTCACTTTCACAGCCTTATTCTGGCTGTAGCAGGGAGCGTGCCAGCTAAAATTGACCCCAAGAGATACAGGCATGCCGTGTGTAGGAACAGTGTCCTGTATCTCCCAGAACAGTGTTTCTCAACTCCAGCCCTCAATGCACCCCAGTAGGTCATGTTTCCAGGTTTGTATTATTTTGCACAGGTGATTTGATTAGTTTCACGGCCTTAGTAATTACCACAGCCGTTTCATCTGAGGGAAATCTATAAAACATGACCTGTTGGGGTGCCTTGATGACTGGAGTTGAGAAACATTGTCCTGGAAGGATATACTGATATGCAAACTTACCACATCACAGATGTGCTTCAATGCTTTGTGTGGCCAGATTGTAAAATTATGAAGGGGAAAAAGCAGGATAACAAGGTTTTTGACAGAAAACTAGGAACAGAACAAACTGCATTTCCAAATATGTAAAAGGAGAAACAGACAGATACATGGAAATTACAATTTTGAGGTAACATACACCTTAATCCAGTAAATGATCACAAATCTAGATAATAAATCTGCAATGTTAGTAAAGCTAGCCATATACATATGGAGTGATTTTCTAAGGGTGGAGAGTGCAACATCTGGTGTAGGTCTGCATAGAAACCAATCAGCTTCCACGTTTTTTGTCAAAGCTTAATTGAACGAGCTGAAGTTGGAAGCTGATTGACTACCATGTACAGCTGCTCCAGTTTTAGTAAATCAACCCCAGAGAGATTTCTTTTGCTCAGCCTAAAAGCATGATTTCATGAATCCCCCCTGCTGAACTATTGTAATCTGACAGACAGTGCCACCAGTTGTCAGAATACCCAAACAGTGTCCGCAACAACAATTTTCTCATAGTCTTCTTCAACAAAATCAAACAGACCGGTGCTGGCAGGGCTGTACACTGAATTTTGCCTAAGTCCAGTAGCAGTATTCCTAATTTTGAGCAGTTTGTCCAGCCTATATCTTTATGAAGGTTTCAGTGATCAGAAAACAGAATACAACCTCAACCTGCATGTCTCAGCATGTGAATAATGGTGTCTTTCATGTACTTTAAAGTGTTAAAGGAGAAGTATAGACAGGGCTATTTTGTCTCACATGAGTGCAGTTTATTCTGTGAAGCCCACTGGTGGCTGACGTCACAGGGCTGTTTTAAGCTCTGAAAAGATCCCAACCATATTGTCGGTATCCTTCCAAAAGCCTAAACCAACAGTGATTTGCAGAGAGACTGAGAAAGTCCCTCCCATTCCCTCAACAGCCTAGAGCTCCAGTGAGTCCTGGAGGGGCAGAGCAGAGAGCTGGAGCCTGCCAGTCCCTGGCTCTCTGCTGAGAATGCTGAGAATTGAGTAATCAGCAGTTTTTGATCACTCAGTCCTTAGTGCAGAGCCGGCGGGGGGACATATGCAGCATCGGATAGATGCTGTATTCACCTAGGCGAGTCTAATTTATATGCTTTTTATTTCCCATAGTATTATCTATTTATTTATTTTTTAGGCAGATGATTTTTTTCTGGAAGTATAACAAAAAGGACCATGCCCCCCTAACTTGTCTAAAAATGTAACTGCTTCTTTAGATATATAAAATGTCAATGTTTTCCATGTGGATTGGTTATTTCTGACAAGCACTGGCTGACTGAAGGAAACAAAGGGCCAGATTCACAGAGCCGTAACTCCTGTCTAACTGGTGTTAGACAGGAGTACTTTCTAATTACGCACGTTTTTTCACTAGTTTGAATCCTCAAACCATGAAAAGACGGCTTTGCGCTTCAATCCGACTGGCTTACGTGTTTGTACGCCTTCGGATCTACGCTGCAATAAAATTGCGGCCGCTGGGTGGACTTCCCGTCGTTTTCCGCGTCGGGGTATGCAAATGAGCTTTTGCCGTCGATCCCCGAAATTACGATCTTCAATCGCAATCTCTTACGGCATCTTTAGTCATCTTTTTGCTGCGTAATGTTATACCAGCTTTTAGCTGGTCTAATATTAGACAGCCCATGCTAAGTATGGCCGTCGTTCCCGCGTCGAATTTCAATGTTTTCCGACGTCTTTTATTATTTTTTATGTAAGTTGTCCGGGAATAGGAATGTCCGTAAACGACGCTACTCAAAAAAAAAATGACGTAACGACGTTATTTCGCGCAATGCACGGCGGGAAAGTTCTGAACGGAGCATGCGCAGTTCGATCGCCACGGGGACGCGCCTAATTTAAATGCTTCACGCCCCCTAATCACGTATTTTGATTACGCGGCGAGAAATAGACTACACCGCCGTATCGTACGGGCAAAAATATACCAGAATTCGTTGTAGAGCCTGGTAAAATACGGCTGCGTAGCGTATCTCGGATACGCTGCGCAAATGTACGTGTACCTGAATCTGGCTCAAAGTCTGCTTTTTTAGCAGAGTTTAACAAATTGCATTGAGGACACTTCGGAATTAAGCTACCTTTTCAAAATATTCAAAGAAAATAACAAATTTATGTCTGTCAGTCAAAAAATGTTGGTGCATTTGGTAAATTTGGTTTATAAAACACACCATCATAGGGTAGTTACAGTTGCCAAGATTGTGTGGGGTACAGCTGATGAGCTGTTTCAACTTTAAAGATGAACAGTACTGCAGTGATATTGTGAAAACAACCCTTGGTCAGAAGCAGTACCACTATACATTTACCTTCAACTTCTCCCTGGATTTATTTTCAATGTTGTAAAGGCAGTCAACAAGGAATATGAACCACCTATTTGTTGCGTGGAAGTGTGTTTACAAGTAATCTAAAGAGTCCTCTATGTCGCTATGTTTTCTGCTCCAAAAATAAATTTTGTAATTGTATTTTTTAAAGCTGAACACTGAGTACAAAAACTTTAATTTTACATATTTCCCCAATAGCCACAAAGGATATAAACCTTTCTGCACAATGACTTTAAAAACTCAAATAATACCATGTGCAAGTACTGGTTACTTCATCACTGTGCCTTATATAACGCGTGGAGAGAGCAGAGCTGTTACGGGACCCAGCAGGTCCTTCCATTAAAGGATGTCTGCAGAAAACTACAGGAGGTCACAGAATCAAAAATTGGTCTTTATTACAAATGCAGGAGTGGGTATTAAGAAGTGCCCGCTGCCCAGTACAAAAGTTCTTATCACTCAGGCCACGTACACACGATCAGACCAAACCGATGAGACTGGTCTGACTGACCGTTTTCATCGGACCACCGCTGAAGTGGTCTCATGGTCTAATGTGCGTACACACCATCAGTCCAAAATCCCATCGGGCCAGAATGCGGTGACGTAGAACACAACGATGTGCTGAAAAAACGAAGTTCAATGCTTCCAAGCATGCGTCGACTTGATTCTGAGCATGCGCAGGTTTTTGGTCCGATGCTTTTGTGTATTAACCATCGCTTTGGTCCGAAGGACAGGTGTCCATCGGACAGATTTTAAAGCAAGTTTTAAAACTTTGGTCCGATGGACAACGGTCCGATGGGCCGTACACACGATCAATTTGGAGACCTGAAGACCAGTTTCATCCGACCGGTCTGATCGTGTGTACGCAGCCTCAGAGGTAGTTTTGAAATGTTTATTGATTAAGAAAATCAAGTCAAGACAACACATTTGGGGGAAAGGCTTTCCCTTTCCTCGGGGCTAGATGTCATTAAAATCAAGATGAGATATAATATGAGACCTATATTAAGGCTTGATAAAGACAAATGTCAAATCTTAACAGCATTATGAACTGCTGGCACGGTCCTTATTACAGGATACTGCATAAATCTGCAAGAAATCCACAAAGAACGCCAATATCAAAGTAAGGATACACATGGTTCTGGTATTCAGAAAATATTTGCTTATTCCAGAGATCAGATAATAATATACAGTATGTCTGGAAAGGTTCTATGTACTGTAAAGGGATATGCTGGTGATAGAGACAAGGTCAAGTTTTTAGCTGCAAATCCACTTAAGAAAAAGAGTCTGAACTAGTCTGAATTTGGATTCTTCTTTGCTGGTCTACCATCTTGCACTTGGAGTAACATGGTCTCTTCTCAAAACAGCACTCCCATCTTGATGAACATTTGTTTTTGTTTTTTTTGAGCTGTGACACATACAGTATGTAGAGCCACATATTGGCCAGAGGCTATGAAGAGATGAAGTTGCTCAAACTTGCAACTTACCCATCAGGTGTGATGTTTTTAGATCAAGTAAAATGTATGAATTAATTGTAACTTGTGCTCACAGGGTTAAATGCTGGACCATGTTACAACCATATTTATGGTGTAACATTGGGCACATAAGGCAATATGAAAAAGTATGTGCATTTAAGGTGGCCTTTAAGGTTAGCCATACATTACATGATTTTTTTTTTGTTTAATTGAATTAGGATCTTATGTAGTAATATAAACCTTGGCAGCCTCGGATGAGCCTACTTTGATGCAAAGGCTATTGGTCTTCTAGAAGTAGATGTATATGTTAGCTATAGTCATACATGTCTTTTTATTTTTGTGTTGGGTGAAGGAGAATGGGGTGGGGGGATCACTAAATTGTATTGATAATGTTACACCCAGGCCTCTTGCGCATGGGCAGCTGAGTTTTTCAACCTAAATTATAATATTTTTATTTATGTTTTTTTTATTAAAAAAAAAAGAAAAAAAAAAGCTACCTAAAATATATATATACAAATTAGTAAGCTGTGCCTAAACACTACATTTGTATTTCTTATTTGTGTTCAGCAATTGAAGAATGCATTATTATTAAAACATTCATCAATTTTTTATGTGAACAATTTTCTCTTTCTGGTCCTGTGAGTTTCTTTTTAGTGTCGTGCCTTCCTTCTAAAACTCATACAAGTATTGATAGTTAAATTGGTTGGCACCTAAAAGTGGTCCTGCAGTGTGTGTTAGGGGCATAGATTGTAGGCTGTTTTGTATTTATTGTGTAAAATCTTCTTTAAATGCATACAGTATACATTGGTCTTTTATCAATGAGTACAAAAAAAAATATCTTCATTGTTGGCCTTCCTGGGACCTGTTAGGTAAAACATTGTTAATGGTAATCACATTTTAAATATTGTTGTTTAAAGACCTCTGTTTAGACTAATTTTGCTGTGCAAAAGCACCATGTTTTGTTGGGGACTGTGACTACAAGTTCCCTTAAAATGCAACCTTACAGTTAACATACTGGCATACAGACTTCAAGAGTATCCAAGTGCTGATCATCCTGCCTGCTCAGCCATCTTGACAAAGATGTTTTTTTTTTAGTTCCTGTGTATTGAAAGCGCAAGAACTTGATGAAAGAATGATAAGTGGGTAAGAGTTTTTTAGCAGACAAGAGAGATTAGTTGCTCGGGACATGTTTAGCCAAGAAACAAAAGAGATTTAAAGAAGATAAGTATTTAAGAAGTTTAAAGGCAAGGTACTCAGGGGATATGTATGACTTGATGATTGTTTTGTATAGCCTTGGGCCTACTATGGTATGTTCAAGATAACACTGTAGCATTTCTAATAAATATATTATATATATAACTAAAGGTTAAAGGTTACTGTCGGCTTAACTACTTGTTTCATGTGATTAATCTGCTTAATACTGTTTATAATAGTATGTGTAGTTTATTACCCTTTTTTGTTGTTTCTTCTTAGCTCTCTATTTGCTTGAATGTATATGTTGGTAGGACAGTAATGAAATAAAAGGTAGATATATAAGGGTAAAATACATAATACATTTAAAATATAGTTTAGACATGTAACTATAGGTAGTTCTATAAGCATTAAAGTGAAACTAAAGGAATTGTTTTTTTTTGTTTTGTTTTTTTGAATAGCTTATAGTGTTTTTTTTTTTCCCCTCATCTTTGTACCATTGGGAGAATACCTTTCACTTCATGTCTCTTAACCAAAACAGGAAATGAGAGGAAATAAATCCAAAAAAGTGTTGGAATCCCTAGTTGTCACTAGAACTATTTCCCCCATTGGAAGATTTCCCCTCTGTTCCTGTTCTTGTGACAACCCAAAATGTATTTCACTTTCACTCTTGGTATTACCAGGGAAAAAGAAACATATTGTAGAGAAGGTGAATATTCCTAATGAGGGGTTTTCTAATTGCTAAGAGTTGCTTGCACATGTGAGGTTTTGCCAAATCAGAATCAATTTGGGCAGATTTTCCCTACCCAAGCTGCTTAAATTCAGAAATACCTGCATACAGCATCCATAGACATAAACTGTTGTGTGTGGCTATATTCTGGTGTACGCCAGTGCTTATGTATTTACGGAAATGGCATATGTGATTATAGGCGACTGTATACAGCACCTAAGCTTTCCAGCTGGGGAATGTACACCAGAATTTAGGTTGAAGAACTCCCATGTGCAAGAGGCCTGAGTGTAACATTATCCATACAATTTAGTGATCCCCCCCACCCCATTCTCCTTCACCCAACGCAAAAATAAAAAGACATGTATGACTATAGCTAACAGATACATCTACTTCTAGAAGTCCAATAGCCTTTGCATCAAAGTGGGCTCATCCAAGGCTGCCAAGGTTTACATTACTACATAGAGACCAGGAAATTGCCAGTACCACTTAAAAAGAAGCATGTTAGAGAGAGAGACTTACCAATAAAAAAGATTTACCTTTGATTATACATAAACTGTTGGGAAAAAGTGATGACTGTTTAGACAGCCAACAGAATATGAAGATGAGAGATATTCAATGTCATTTCATTAGTGGTTTTGGTTTGCCACCCATCAATAGCTAGAGGGAAATGTCAGTGTCGGTGGCGTAGCATGGGGGGTGCTGAGGGGCTGCGCAACATTTAGGGGGGCGAAATTCCATGCCTCCTCCTAATTTCAATTTCATGTGTCCCCCTGCACTCTGGCCGGCATGTTTAGTGTCCGGCTACCCTGTGATTGGGAAGATGGGGTCATGTGCAGTGGCGGGGCTGGTCTATACATGATTGTGGTTGCTCTTGGAGTCTTGCCTCCGCACATGACCAACATACACCCAATCACAGGGCGCCGGACAGTGAACATGGTGGCCAGAGCACGGAGGACACAAGCAAAGGAAATTGTGATCCGCCAGACCGCCCCTGTCTTCTCCTCCTCCTCCTCCTCTCCTCCAGACCAAAGCAGGACAAAAAAAAACAGACGATGAGTCATGTTGCTGGCCCCAAGGGATGGATGCAGTCTGGCGAGAGGGAACAGCCAGAGAAATAAAGTAGAAGAGCAGCAGAGCAGCGCCATGTAGTGTCAGTATAGGAATACTGTAGGTAGGATAGAATAGTGGTCAGTGTAGTGTAGTGTAGTGGTCAGTGTAGTGCTCCATCAGACTTTTGCTGTCGGAATTTCCGCCAACAAAAGATTGAGAGCTGGTTCTCAAATTTTCAGACGGAAAGAATTCCTATCGGAAAATCCACTCGTCTGTATGCAATTCTGACACGCGAAAAAACACGCATGCTCAGAATCAAGTATTGGACAGAAGCTCTCGGTCTGGTAAAACTAGCGTTTGGAATGGAGATATCACATTTTTCATGCTGCAAATTATTGGATCTTTTAATGTCGTGTGTTAGGGAAGAGTGGAAGGAAGTGTGGAAAGTGATTCCCTGACTTCAATCTGGTCATCCAGAAACCGGATTCTGTTGTAGTACCACAGACAGGGTACATACACGTCCTCTGCTGCTGCTCCTGATTTAAGGGAATCCAGGACCTTCTTATGCTCCTTCCTATATGTAACTTCTCAAGCTACCAATTTTATTTTCCACAAAGTCGATGTCTGTGTCGGGACCTGCGTCTTCACAAACTGCAGCAGTTTGTCCAGCGCTGCCTTCCAAGCTGGTTTATTTTGTATAAAGGGTTTTTAACCTCTCACAAATTGCTCATCTCCCTGTACCTGTCTATGAACTGGCCCATGAAATACAGGTCTTTGAACTGTTTCATATTGTCTGCAAGACAAAACACAAGACAACAACACTAATGTCAGGCTAAACTCTCCTAATCTTATCACAATATTGGCATCAATCTAGAATCAGTATAGGCCACTGATGCCCCAAGTTTAAATTTTACCTTCGTTCTCATGATCGTTGCTTCCGATATTCCTTCCTCTGCTCACAGATCGTAGCTATGTCACACGCGTGTTAGCTTTATATACACTGCAAATGTGTGAAACTCCGCCCGAGCCACCCGCCCCTGATGTTCTTTCTAGTATATTTTCCTCCCCTTCTCTGTTGTCGCAGTGAGGAGAGGAATATGCCAGAGACACAGCAGGTGCGGGATAATGGCAGTAACGAGGAGGAAAGTCCGGAGCCAGAAATGTCCCGATCAAGGAGATATAAGGCCTAAAATAGGACCTTTGTAGAGATGGCGGAGATGGTGGACATGTTGAAAAAGACTGACTGTGATGGGAAGTATGGACCGTACCCCAACCCAAATGTGAGAAAGACCAAGATCATGAGTAAAGTTGCACAGGAATTTTGGGGTACAACGAACCAAGGAGCAATTGAGGAAATGCTGATCAGACCTGAAATTGAGGGAGCACAATCAGTACAGAAGGATCGGGAAACTGCTTCTAAATAGTAAGTATTTGTCCTGTGTTCCTGATATTATTATTACTTGCATGTTGCTCCATGTGCTTGTCTTAACTGTTGGACAGTTTAAAATGGCAACTTTCATGTTCCGATACAGGTTAACTACATTTAGTCATGCCTGTTTGTATTACTGTATTTATTGGCGTGTAACACTCACTTTTTTACCCTGAAAATAGAGGGTAAACTGTGCCTGCGTGTTATACACAGGGGGCTGTGGTAAGTTTTGGGTACGTGTTATACGCCTGTGCGTGTTATACACCGATAAATATAATAAATGAAGTTTAGTACATTGTTGTCTAGATGTGTTCGTAATAACTAGAATGAAATGCAAACTTGATTCAGTGTAAAGGAGAGGACACTCAGCAGCTGTTTACACATCTGGACTCACGAGCACTAGTTTGGGACACCAGAACAACTTTTTTATGGTGTCCCACACAGGTGCTCCAGTGGATACTCGGGGTGTCTCCATGTGTGTAACTAGTCCCAAAAAAGGTAAGTATTCCAGCTTTGGTAAGGGGAAAAATCATGTCTTCAGCTTGGAACTCTGCTAAAACAGACAATTGTACCACACTTCCAAACAATGTTTCATATTCCTATTTCTGACCTCAAATATCTGTATGCTAAGTATACCTTTTGTTTCATTCTCATAGGGGAGAAAAGACTCGGGAAATATGAGGACACCAGGAACCCACCACCTCATTAAGAAGGGGAACTCAGCACACCACAACCTGAGGATGTGGAGAAAGGAGAGGTGGAAGAAGTGGGCAAAATAGTGACCACATCAGGTCAGTGTCTGTCACCACAGCTTCAGGTAATAGATTCATGCCTGCAAATTTATAATACATGGTGTGTATTTTTAATTTTAGGTGATGCGCATGCAGAGTCTCGTTTCACCAGTGCAAGTGCACAAATCCTTATCGGGAGATAATGCTGTGCAATCGGGATTTAGACATGATAAAGCAAAAAAATGAATAATGAGATTGAACAAAAAATGAAGAACATGATTGATGTTTCAGGCAGAATCTTAATCACCCAAATATTTTACTTTTTTTTTTTTTTTTTTTACTTTTATGAGTGTTAAAAAATGTTGACACATTTTAAAAGCCAAATATTGAAGATGCACACAGTGTTTCAACATGTGCTATCTGCCATCACGGGATATAAATGTAGGTGTTTTGTGGGTGCAACCCCTTCCTTGCAACTCAAATAGGTGAAAGGAAGGGGTTGCACCCCCAAAACATGTCCATTGCTCCCCCATGATGGGAAGTAGCACGAGTTGACATTAGGCATGGTATCGGCAGGGAAATCCCCATTTTGACTCACAATTTGTGTGCATCTTCAAAATTTGGCTTTTACAGGGCCGACATCACCCCATCTGATGAGGGCAAGATCAACACATTTTTGACATACTATAATGTCTGATATTGCCTTCACTTTTTTGAACTTTGTAAGTTACAGAGTTGTGTATGTTATGATTTGAAACATGCCTGTTTATGCAAAAAAAATAAAATGTAAAACTTTATAAAACAAAGATGCTGTTTTTTACCCAAAATTGTTATAATGCACATGCACAGAGTAAAAGGTTTTCTACTCAACAATGTGTGGCTTCTTCTTTCAATGCTCAATACCATTTTTTTTGTATTAAGTTGGTGTTTACAGTGACAATGGGGATTATTTAATAAACCAGAATCCATTTGGCACTACAAGTGCACCAGGGGAACCTAGGAGACAGCTAAAAGAAACACAAGCAATAAATACAATTCAAGATTTTATCAGATCAATATATATATTTTTTATTTTAAAAAAGATTCATACATTTTCTGGCATAGCAATGGCCCCCCATACCCGTAAAATATTTAACATATTTTTGACACTTAATGGGTGCTTTGGGGGGGGCAAGCCAGGACGGCCAGCTTCAAGGGCTGTCAGGGTAGTTTCATGAAGTCTGGCCTCAGGCCCAACTGAGGCCACATAATTTGGAGCATTTATCCTCAAAGTTGTGAAGTATGCAGCACAAAAGCACTATGTGGTTCAGTTTATACTCTGCCATGTTAATTGCTGTAAGAAATAGGCGGAACAGGCTGGTCATTATCCCAAATGCATTCTCCATGACTCTTCTGGCTCTGGCCAGCCGGTATTTTAAAACCCGGGAGGCTATGCTCACCGGTCACCCCTGGAGCCATGGGGCATGTTGTGGCCGACCCAGTGCATAGCTGCTCAGGCTTGATGGCCAGACTGGGGAGTCTACAAGGATCTATAATATCCAGCCTGTCACCCAGCCGGCAGTTGATAAATCACAAAAAAAATCACAAAAAAAAAAAAAAATGTATTTTCCTCAGGACTCTGGGCCCAAAGGGAGCCACATCCTTCTCTTCTGCTAGGCAGAAAAAAACTGAGAATGCATGCTGCAGGGTAAGGGGCTATGGCCGGAGGGACCGCCCCCTGGGTGGGGCTGTTCAACGCTGTTAAAGTTACATGTTTTCAGATAACTGACATGTTCTGCCTAGTCCTCTCCTATGAACAGGAACATAACCCACTTGTCAAGATTTAAGGAGATGTGTCCGTCCATGGACAAAAAGAGAAATACAATTTCAAAATATCCACCACAGTTTTCCCCATCAAATGCCGCCAGTTTTCCCCATCAAATGCCGCCAGTTTGGCCCATCAAATGCCACCAGTTTGCCCCATCAATTGCCGCCTGTTTGCCCCATCAAATGCTGCCAGTTTGCCCCCTGCCCGGCACTTACTTTTCTCGGGTCATTGCAGTCCTCCACACTACCTCCGAGTCCTCAATGTCTTCTCCCATCCTCTTCATGTCATCTCTGCTGCTATGATTGGACGACTGATAGGCGTCCAATCACAGCGCCTGTGGCTATCGGGACATTTTTATACCTTAATGCAGGGAATGCATTAATGTAAAAATGTATTAATTAAATGCATATTTAATTCACACAAATCGTATCACTGTTTTTTTTTTTTTTTTTATCCTCTAAGTTCCTTCTTCCAGCACTGTTGTGTGGTCACCTGACCTTTCCCTGTTCTTTGGCATCTGAAGGAAAAGATCTTAGGAAGGGGCTTCTATTACTCTGCTAATGTATACTCTCTACAGAGTGTCTGTGTCTGGCCATCCCCGATTGCTGCTGTGCCAGTCATAAGACTATAAACTCAATCAAATTAGATTATAAATATCAAATACTTTTTTTTTTTTACATCTCCCTATAAATCTTTATTGAACATAACATCAGTATTTTGTGCAAAAATATGGTGTAGGTAGAGTGAAAGGTGATTGGCAATTGCAATAGATATATTTATTATTGTTTGATATTAAAACTATGCACTTCTACGAGCTTCTTAGTAAATGTAATCAATCAGCATACCGCACTATATCCTGCCCCATGGTGTTTAACCCCTTCCATACAGGGCATTTTCACCCCCTTCCTGCCCAGACCAATTTTTAGTTTTCAGCGCTGTTGCACTTTGAATGACAATTGCGCGGTCAGGCAATACTGTACCCAAATTAAATCATTATGTTTTTTTCCCCACACAAATAGAGCTTTCGTTTGGTGGTATTTGATCATCTCTGCGGTTTTTATTTTTTGCGCTATAAACAAAAGAAGAGCGACAATTTTAAAAAAAACACAATATTTTTTCCTTTTTATTTAATACATCTCACAATATTTTTTTTAAAAAAAACTTTTTTTCCCCTCAGTTTAGACCGATACGTATTTTACGTATTTTTGGTAAAAAAAAAACGCAATAATCGTATATTGATTGGTTTGCGCAAAAGTTATAGCGTCTACAAAATAGGTGATAGATTTATGGCATTTTTATTTAATTTTTTTTACTAGTAATGGCGGCGATCTGCGTTTTTTTTTTTTGTGACCGTGACGTTGCGGCGGACATATCGGACACTTTTGACACGTTTTTGGGACCGTTCACATTTACACAGCGATTATTGCTATAAAACTGCACTAATTACTGTGTAAATGTGACTGGCAGGGAAGGGGTTAACACTAGGGGGCGCTGAAGGGGTTAAAATGTGTCCTAAAAGTATGTTCTAACTGTAGGGGGAGGGGGACTCACAGGGGGAGGAGATCGATGTGTGTTCCTCTGTACTGGGAACACACATCAGTCTCCTCACCGCTGACAGGAGGTGGATCTGTGTGTTTACACACACAGATCCACACTCCTGCCGTGATTTCCGGAAATCGCGGGTGCCCGGCGGCAATCACGGCCGTCGGGCACGCGCGCGGGATCGTGCGTGGTGCCGCGGGCGCGCGCGCGCTAGAACGCCGTGAAGACAGGACGTTGTGCAACGTCCTGTCTCATCGGCAAGGGGATCACCATGACGTGATTCCCCTATACGGCGGTAGGGAAGGGGTTAACAATAGAAAGACATGGAGGAGGGAGGGAGGGAGTGTCATTTACAACTGCGTATATGCCTACACGTGTGACTCTACAGTCATGTGGGCTGCACAGATAATAAAAAGGAGGAAATGAAGAGCGTAGAACGGAACTGAAACAGAGCATGCTCCATAGAGGACACTAGCTAGTCTACACAATCTCAGGCTATAGTGGGGACACAGAAGATGGGAAGGACAGCTGAAGGCAGGATCAGTTATATTTATCTCTACAAAAAAACAAATGCTTTAGTGGCTTTGTGAGTATGAACATAGCATGTAATGAAAGTTTTTCATAGTCTGGACTTAATGACACTTTAATGCACAATCACTGTGCTGCATTAAGGATATGTACATGAAACAAGTGTCTGTCTGTCTGTCTATCTATCTATCTATCTATCTATCTATCTATCTATCTATCTATCTATCTATCTATCTACAGTATCTAGCTTATAAAAATAGGAGTATAAAATAATACTCAGGATGGTGACTGTTTGAGATTATGGTTTGGATAAAGTTACTTTTAAAATGTCTAAGCACGTGTTATGTTTCAGGTAGACAAATGTTTACACACCAGTAGTGTCTGGAATGAAGATAAACAAACCTGATCCTTGTGCGACCTCCAATGCCCTCTTCACCATCAGACTTTACCACTCTCTGCTGACCTTCGGTAACTTCAATCTTTCACCTGAGCTTTTTGTAATTTTCTAGGCTTTCATGAGGCTAATTAAACATCAATGAGTATATGTTAACACTCTACATTACTGGAGCTTTCTTTTTGTTTTGCCTAAATTCTCAGAGCTATGTACAACTAATAGGGTTATGACATCTGTTAAAGTGGTTGTTAGCCCACTTCTATAAAAAGCTCCCATCCCCTCTGTAATGTAACAATTATTGCCCATGTGCCTGTGTTATATAAAAAAATGCTTATCTGTACCTATAACACAGCAGCTCCCAGAGATCACGTGACTCCTTGGCTCTCTCCTCTGCCCGGCTGATGGCTTCAGTGGGTGGGGCTGAGCACTACTGATTACATCAGCTGGGGAGGAGAGAGAAGAGAGAGAGCCTAGGAGTCAAGTGATCGCTGGGAGCCGCTGTGTTATAGGTACAGATATCGTATTTATTGGCGTATAATGCTCACTTTTTAAGGTAAACTGTGCCTGCGTGTTATACTCAGGATGCTGTAGAATGTTTTTTTCCTGAAACTTCCCTCCTTAAGTTAGGGTGCGTGTTATATGCCTGTGCGTGTTATACGCCGATAAATACGGTAAACATATTTATTTCTTATATAACATATGCACGGGGGCACTTTCTGTTATATTATAGATGAGATAGGAGCTTTTTATATTAATCATGAGAGGAACAGGAACAGAGGCGGTGGGAGCTGACATGAGCAGACAGGCAAGGAGGGGAGGGGGGAGAGGATGGGGGAAGGACAGAGCAGGGCTGCAGATGACAGAGGCATGTAAACTGACTACGGTGTCAGGGCTCTACAGCTGTGATACAACTTACAGGGGGCAGGGCATAGCCAGGCAGGATCAGACAGGTTTTTTAGTTGTTACAGGGAATCAAATTACACAGCGCCAGGCACTGTGCTGTATAACATGCTTTAAGGGAACAGGATTTTTTTTTCTTTCTTGGGTTTACAAACGCTTTAAGGACAAAACTGAATGTTTGTATGGAGAAAATATTGAAGTGGTAGGCTAAGAATTAGAGCAGGGGTTCGAAACCTTTTTACCTTGGAGGAACCCTTGGCAAAAAGTTTAAGATCACAGGGAATCCCTGAAATAATTTCTAGATCCACAGCTCACATACAGTAACAGCTGTTGATTTAACGTCAATTGTCTTTAGAAAAAGCATAAAAATACTTGTGCATGGTACTGAAATTGATATTAAAAGTTACAATTAAAAAAAAACATCTTATACTTGCCTGCTCTGTGCAATAGTTTTACACAGAGCATCCCCAATCCTGCTCTTCTGGTGTCCCCTGCTGGCACTCCTGGCTCCTACTCTTCTGCTTTCTATGGGGGCACTAATGGGTGTGAGAGACATATGTGAGAGACATAAGATGGGGCTTGGCCCCTGCCCATGCTTCCTCCTCACTGGCTGTAATTGGCAGGAGCCAATGGCTCCTGATGCTGTCTCTCAGCCAATGAGGAGGCAGAGACCTGGGAGACCAGCCGCTCCCATGCACATTGCTTGATTGAGATCAGGCTTGGTTAAGTATTACGGCTGCATACTTTTTTTTCTTTATCATGCATAGAATGGCTTCCCATTGAGTATGTGCAAGCTCACATAGTGCTCTCTGAATTGTCCCAGGATGCTGCAGGAGTGAAAGAGTGGGACCCAAGACAGGTTTGTATACGTGGGAGCAGGTATCAGTAAAAATTGGTACTTGCTTCCCCCCCCAAAAAAAAACAAACTGTTTTAGCGGACATGTTCGATCGTGTGTACGGCCTATCGGACAGTTTTCCAGCGGAAAAAAGTTTCTAAACACGCTTAGAAACCTGTCCGTCGGACAGGTTCGATGGTTAGTACGCCCAACCATCGGACCAAAATCCCGTGCATGCGTCGAATTGATTTGACGCATGCTTGGAAGCATTGAACTTCCTTTTTTCAGCACGTCAGTGTGTTCTATGTCACCGCGTTCTGGTCCTAGGGGATTTTGGTCCGATGGTGTGTACGCACATCAGACCAAAAGACCACTTCAGACATGTCCGATGAAAACGGTCCGTTGGACCTGTTTCATTGGACATGTCTGATCGTGTGTACACGGCCTTAGTTGGTTACAAGCTGGGGGGAGGGAGCTAACTAGCAGTACTTCACAGACAGACATATAACTAATAATCAAGTTCAAAGGTGTGAAAGACTGGGCCAATTGTGTTTTCAGAAACTCAAATTGTATATTTTAGTGATGTGAATTTCAGGGCTTCCCTATGTGTAGATGCTTTGCATGTCTGCTGGCATTTAAGAACCATGAAGTTAATGAATATAATGGATCCTAAATATACCTATATATGGTAAACAGGTCCAGTGCATTGGATATTGGCCATTTTGTTGATGGCAGATGAGCTATTTTTAACCCATCAATCCACAATGACGTCTTATTATAACTTGCTGTATGCTGTTCTTACACATGCGTCATTAATCTCCCGGCTTTCACCAATAATTACTCTGTCTGCCCATGCTACTATCTCAGTGTTAAATATAATACTTTAAATTGGTTGTATACCCCATTCATGAAATCTGACCTGGGCACAAATATCCGTAGTGTTTACTTATCTCTATCCAAAGCTCTAAGTCGCATGTCTTTATGTTGCTCTTTTCTTCTGTTATCAGCTGGAAATTTGTTTTGGGGAGGGAACTTAGAGATAGATAAGCAGAGAGCTTGTCTATTTACAGTAGAGCTCTGAACGTGTCTTTGCTCTTTTGCGTATGTGAAGGGGATTGGGAGGTGCCTTTCCTCCAGTCAGTTCTCATACAATGTATGCCCAGACTTCCCTGGGCATTTTCTGTATCACAATGTGCACTTACTAAAGAGTGTAGAAGGCTGAAGACAGTCGATATTATGTATATTAAAACTGTAGCGAGATTAGTTTCATCCCTGTGTATCATCTGAGGGAGGGGGGGGGGGGGTGCTGGTATTAACTTGTTCTTCCCTAATAGTACAAAGGCTGTCCACTATTGCAAGCACTAGTCTTTCTGGACTAGTCGTTCACACTGGCTCCAATGACACAGGAGATTTAGGGTTTATTGCTTGACAAAACATTAACAGGAGAGGGGTTAGGGCATGGGATATGTCAAAATGATTAGCAGGTAGCAATTAGAGGACAATCTTTTTCTTAAGAATGTGTGAGGGTTGGACAGTCTACTGCCTTACAGCTGGGAAGTCTCTGAGCAGCCTAAGGTCGCCCAGCTGAAGACCAAGTGTATCTCTTGCAACTGGTTATCCTGTGCCAGTGAACAACTGCTGGTACCCAGTGTGATCTCCAGAAAATGGCACAGTCACAGGGATCAGTTTAGGGTCTTTACCTACAAGTCCCCAGGACAGCTGCCACCTTCCAGTGAGTGAGACAGTTCTTCTCCAGACTGGATCCCTTGTGGTGAGGGTCTACAATCAGCTTCTAACAAAGTCCATCCAGGACCTCAACCCTGGCACATCGAGGCTTCTAGAACAGCTATACAGTCCATGGGCTGCATAAGGGCAACAGCCCCTCATGCTTTGGAACCCTCCTAAGGAGAAAGAACCCAGCTCCCCAGTGTTGCAGACTATATATCACCCTTCTGGACACTCCTCTCCAGTGATTGGCTGGAGCATGATAAGTATTCAGGCAGGTTATCTGAATCTCCTGTACTAAATACTGGAAGCTTCTCCCAGAGGCAGGGAGAAGCAATCAAACTTCCATCCTGTGAAACACTGAATAGGCCAAAACAAACAATTACTGCTCCCCTGATCACTGAGGGGGGGGGGGCAAAAACAAAATGTACCTACCATTCTACACTAGTAGGGTGCTACATCGATGAAGCTACTGCTTGCTGTCAAAATGTATTAAAAAATGGAGTATACTGCGATACCTAAACACGTGGAAAAATATATATGCAATAGAGAGGTGTACCCTCTGAATGGGACTTTGAAACCCAAAACACAATGTGCAATATCAACTATTTGGAGAGTGTTTTGATGTTATATTTTATGTTGTGTATTATGTTATGTTTTGTTCCTTTTTTGCCAATTCTGGCACACATATTGTTTTTAATGATTTAATATGAGTATTTAGTATGTTTTCTGTTTTTATGCGCTTAGGTGCTTAGTGTGCATTTATAGTAAATGCCAACAGACTGTTGTCCAAATAAATATATTTTTTATACCAACATTGTGTTTTGGCTTTCAAAGTCCCATTCAGGGGGTACACCTCTCTATTGCATGTTAACCAGGGATGTGGCCAATATCACAGTCATTGGATCTAGTAGTACCTCCTCTTATACCTGGAAAAATATATATGTTGCAGCTCATAATGTGAGACCACACATTCAACAAATACAAAAATGGGAAAAGGAGTTGCGCAAGAAAAATGCTGTCAAAATAGCATGAGATCAAGAAGGGTGAGGTGCCAGATTGTAGGACTAGAGGAAGGGTGGTGTAATGTCCACTTCAGGGGAGGGTTATTTATAATTCCACCAAATGTGTGCATACAATATAGTAGCATGATGTGTACTTGGTAAATCACATTCATAAATGTTATTTTGCTGACTAAACTGTTTACTTTGCAGAGCTAGCTATATTGCTACTGAGTGCTGGGAGTCGTGTGTAAACCTAAAGGGCCTACTTTGTGTTATTGAGTGACTGTAGAGAGGCTGAGCTAGCATGGCTCATTTATTAAATAGCACACTTTCTTAGCTGTCGGAGTCACATGGCTAAAACTAGCTGAACCTGCAAGCATGATTGTGCAGTTGATGATAAAGATATAGCCTGTTTTCTAATGAGTGAAAGTGTTCAGTTAAGCAACTATGAGCAGTCACGGAATTGAGAAGCTGTCAATCAATAGTATCTAGCAAAGACAAAATGGTTCCTAATGAGTGTATCAATTAAGTGAGGAGAAAAAAAATGGTGCCCATCTGCACAAAGGATCAGCAAACTTTAAAGCCAAAATATTTTTTTTTAAATAATGAGAATTGGCTTCAGCTTGGTTGCTTCTATGATTAAGCCTAACGTGGGTGAGATGCATTAGGGGGGTTCTTCTATGGGTGGAGAACCGAGTTAAAGCCAATTCTCATATTTTTATTTTTATTTTAGCTTTACAGTCTGCTGATCCTGTATGCAGGGTGCCATTTTCTTATAGCCCAAGCTAAGCCCGATGAGCCTAACATCCCGACCAGCTTACAGTGATACCATTCACAGAGCATTAGAGTGGTACTGTTTTTTTTTTGGTTTAGTCTACCATTAATTAAATGAGTAGCTTGAACTTACAAAAAAGGGAATATTCAAAAAGAATGTGAGTTAAGTAAAATAAAAAAAAAACATATTTTTTTTCACTGCCAGATTATAAGTTTAAAATAAACCAGAGCATTGTTTGGAAGAAAAGTTAAATGTGTGAGATTGTTATTTTAGACTAAGCTAATTAAAACAAGTTATCTCTGTTTTGTTCCAGTGTTATATAAAAAATTAGAACAACTCCTTTGAAGAACAAATATGCTGATAAACTTGGGAAAAATTTCTGCTCATCAGTTTTTACATCCTGTGGTGCTTTGTATAGCTGAACATAGATAGTTAATATAAAAAGGAATAGGTGAGAAATAAGTCACAATCAAGAAAATGTCAAAAGCCTCCTGCCTTGTGTATTCCCATTACTAGGTGCTGTTTAGCTTGGGGTAACCTTGCACCTTTGGGATCAGCAATATTGTTTCTAAGAGAGTGCTTAAGGATCAAATATGAGTTATCAAATGGTGCTTCTGCAAGCCATCTAAAAGGATCAAGAAAAAAGATGACCTTGTTTACCAGTTTGTGCAACAGGTGTGACCTGCAGCAATGACCTGATCTAGGGCAGATTCCAGTTTTTCTTGGACTTCAAAGAAGGGATAACTTCCTTCAAACACAAGGTTAAATTACCTAAGGTTGAAATGATAACCTCTGGCAAGATAATAACAAAGTGTTGGAAACACCTACAGTACAGCAACAATTTTGCATGACAATGTTCTAGATTTTTACATTCAAAAACAGTCCATTGTCCCTTACCGTATCGCTTATGTAATAATAAGCACAAATTGTGCTTCTGTTTGCATACTAATGCACAGGTCATGTTACGAATGTAAGCTGACCTTCAACGGATTGTAAATACAAATATAAAAAAAATATATAAATTGTAAAAATAATATAACAAATAAATTGTAAAAAAAAAAAAAATCAGTCCACACCTCATCAGTGCCACCTATCAGCCCATCAGTGCTGCATATTAGTGCCACTGTCACATGACATTAAAAAAAGTATTATAATTGATATTGGCGAGTACTTGGGAAATAAATCAGTACTTGATCTTAAAAAAAGTGGTATTGGTGCAACCCTATATAAATATAAATATATATATATATATATGTAGTACATGTATGAGTGGTTTATAACTATGCTGCTATAGGTTGGAAGCTAACCCCTCCATCATGTAACTGTCAACCTAAACACATGACTGAACATAACATATTCAAATAATATTATATGTTCTGAGGGTTAATGATAAATGCTTTAGCTTTCCTTATCATGTCCAGCTGAGTTTTATTTATGACAACATAAAAGGATTTAAGGCATGCTTTTTGTATAGAAAAACAGAGCAGCAACTAGCCCATACATTATTCTCTCAGCTGCCAAGAAGGAGCTGTAATATACTCATGGCTGACACAGAGCAGAGCGCCTCAGATAAGATGTATTTGTCGCTGATAAAGACAGATTGCCCAAGGATTCATTCTCAACATGGCTACAGCAAATACATCACAGAGGTGCTGGGCCTGGGAGACAAAGGTTTCCATCCGCATTATTTGCCTGCCTATTATGAGCCGGATGTTCTCATGATGTATAGCAAGGAAAAAACAGCACAGCTGTTTGCTTGTATGAGAACACATCAAAATACAGTGCTGCCTCCTGGAAGGTAATGCATGAAGACAGCTCTGAACAAGCTCACCTGCTTGATCCGACCGATAAATGGCCAACCACAGAGTGCCTTATTGCTTTGCTTTGTGAGAGACATGAGCTATTATATAAATTACCAGGGCACTTTAGTTTGCATACTGGCAGAATTAAAAGGCATGGCTTTTTTTTTTTTTGGATTCATTGGAGTTTATGAAATACAATATAACACAAAATAAGGGAAGCACAGGTATGAAGATAATTAACCAATTAACCACTGAAGGCATTTTGCACTTTAGCAGTTTGTTTCAGACGTATTTATTTTATAAGCCACATATTGATCGGTGCAGGATTTCTTTGCTCCTTGACAGTAATTGGTCGGTTAGAGATATTTTTTGTAGAGAATAATGTCATGTTTAAATATTTTATTCCTTTGGTATAACCATCAAATAGACAGTTCGTATACATAACTGTAAACCCTTTGTTTAGAAATTATTCACATTGCATGCAGCTGATGATGTCACCGGCACATGCGCTCTGAAGGTAAGGCATACCCGTGCCTTCCATTGAGAGCCCCGTGCCGTGGTTCGTGACTCCCGTGTGCATGTGCAGGAGTGACAACATTGTGGCGCGGCCAATCAGATGACTGGATGACACTAACCCCGAAGGAAGACCCAGTGCAGATGGAAGTGCTTTCAGCGGCACGGCTGAAGGGCTTCTTTCTAAGGTAAGTATTTCATATTGTGCTATTATGCCATTGTCTTACAGGATTTAAAAGAAAAATGCAGTTTACTACCGCTTTAAGAGCTGCAGTGAGTATGGGATCATTATATTGTGTCTAAGGAAAGTTGGTGTCTGTGTCCCCAATGAGATGATTTACCCCATTTGTTATGTTAAAAATAAACTTCACTCCCCTTTACCTTTTGTCCTGTAACCCCTCCAGTGCCACAATATTTGTATGTCTAGCACCTGTGCAGATGTGCCAGGTCCTGGCAAAGCTCTAAGTATCATCTGTGAACATAATTTTTTTTTCTACTAGTACTGGCGGTGATCAGCGACTTATAGCGGGACTGCAATATTCTGGCAGGCAAATTGGGCACTAAGTAACACTTTTGACGCACGTTTTTGGAGACCAGTGACATTATCACAGTGATCAGTGCTAAACATATGCACCGTCACTATAATAATGACACTAGCTGGGAAGGGGTTAACATCAGGGGTGATCAACGGGTTAAATGTGTGCCTAGCTACTGTTTCAGTGTAGTGGGGGAGGTGTTTTTACTAGTGGATCGGCATTCCTGTGGATCCATGCCTTCTGTACTGAAAGAATGGCAATCTGCATTGTTTACATAGACAGATCGCTGGTCTGCCTGTGTATGGAACGATCTGCGGGTGCCAGTGGTAAAGGATAACAAAAAAGAAAGGATAGTCAACAACCAATAAGCAAATAAAAAGGAAGGGGGAAAAAAAGGGAAAAAATAACATCGGAGATACAAGAATCTTGGTTAGGGTAGCTTTAGCATTAAATAAGAGGCTAGCCTATGCCTAAGAGGCCCCTGAAATGCTAGCCATATGAGGAACGGATATCTCTATCTCTCTGCAGTACCCCTATAGGGATCAAGCGGTGCTTGAAGAGAGGACCTCCAATCCCCCACATTAACTTAAATTATAGTCTTTCTAGACTATATTAAGTAACAGAAAAATATCCAATATAACTCACCTGTTATTCTCCAAAAAACTTGCTTATAAATATAATAAAACTAAAGGATAAACCTGTAAATTGGATCCTTAAACACGTCTCCGGGAGACTTATAAAAGAGTACTAATAGAAAAATTTAAAAAATATTCCAATATAATTAGCCCATGGTTCCCATATTTTTCCAAATTTTGCAGTGGAGTTATTTAGCCACTTGACCACTGGGCACTTAAACCCCCTTCCTAACCAGACCAATTTTCAGCTTTCGGTGCTCTCACAATTTGAATGACAATTACTCAGTCATACAACATTCTACCCATTTGAAATTTGTGTCCTTTTTTTCACACAAATAGAGCTTTCTTTTGGTGGTATTTGATCAACTTTGTTTTTTTTTTTTTTTTGCGCTATAAAAAAAAAACGACTGAAAATTCTGTAAAAAAAAAAAAAAATCTTGTTTCTGTCATATTAGCAGGTTATTTCTCACACACAGCATATGCATACCACAAATTACACCCCAAAACACATTCTGCTATTCCTCCCGAGTATTGCGATACCCCATGTGTGGGACTTTTACACAGCGTGGCCACATACAGAGGCCCAACATGCAGGGAACGCCATCAGGCGTCCTGGAACACCCAGACCAATTCTGACATTTCTCTCCTACATGGAAAAATCATCATTTATTTGCTAAAAAATTACATAGAACCCCAAAACATTATATATGCTTTTTTAGCAAAGACCCTAGAGAATACAATGGCGGCCTTTACAACTTTTTATCTCGCACGGTATTTTCGTAGAAATTTTTTGAACGCGTGTTTTAAAAAAAAAACTGATTTGTGCTAAAAAAAAACAGTAAAGTTAGCCCAATTTTTTTTTCATAATGTGAAAGATGAAGTTACGCCAAGTAAATAGATACCCAACATGTCACACTTCAAAATTGCGCACACTCGTGGAATGGCGCCAAACTTCGCTACCTAAAAATCCCCATAGGCGATAGTATTTGGGTATTGCAGAGTATTTGGGTATTGCAGAGTATTTGGGTATTTCAGGGTATCGCACAGGGTATTGCGGTATTGGGGTACTGAGGTACTGGGGTATTGGGGCACTGGAGTATTGGGGCACTGGAGTACTGCAGAGTATTGGGGTACTGGAGTACTGCAGAGTATTGGGGTACTGGAGTACTGCAGAGTATTGGGGTACTGGGGTACTGCAGAGTATTGGGGTACTGGGGTACTGCAGAGTATTGGGGTACTGGGGTACTGCAGAGTATTGGGGTACTGGGGTATTGCAGAGTATTGGGGTACTGGGGTATTGCAGAGTATTGGGGTACTGGGGTACTGGGTTATTGCAGAGTATTGGGGTACTGGGGTACTGGGGTATTGTGGGGTACTGGGGTAATGCAGGGTACTGGGGTAATGCAGGGTACTGGGGTAATGCAGGGTACTGGGGTATTGTGGGGTACTGGGGTATTGTGGGGTAATGCAGGGTACTGGGGTATTGTCGGGTACTGGGGTAATGCAGGGTACTGGGGTAATGCAGGGTACTGGGGGATTGCAGAGTACTGGGGGATTGCAGAGCTGGGATGTTTTGAGGGATGGCTGGATCTGTGACTGCATTTGTCACAGATCCAGCCACAGCTCAGCTGCTGACACCCCGCTCCCCCCCCCTCTCCTCGCACACTGTACAGAGAGGAGAGGGAGGAGAGGGAGGAACCGGCGTCATCAAATGACGCCGGTTTGTTTACAAGTGATCGCCCCGTCATTTGACGGCGCAATCACGTGGTAAACGGCTGCTATCAGCGGCAATTTACCGTGATCCGTGATGCGCCAGGTCTTCTAGACCCGGCGATCACGGACGCTTTCGCGAGCGCGTCCCAGGGGACGCGCGATCGCGAAAGTGAAGGACGACGTCCCAGGGACGTCGTGTCAAAACTACTCGACTGCGCTGTAGCAGTATTTTCGCTATAGCGCGGTCGGCAAGTGGTTAGAATACTTGCCAGTTTCTCTTGAGTCATTATCCTCGAGACTTTCTGAATGACATCAGAAACAAAGGAACATATTTCTTTATGGACACCTTTTCTGGTGGAAGTTTTCTAACAAGCAATTCCCTCCCACTTCCTGTTATGACCAGAGAATGCATAAAGACAGAAAACATTTTGGACTTTAGAATCACTTTAATGCACCAGAAAATGCACCACACCACAGCTTCCATTCATACATTAGCATGCACTGAAATTCATGTACATTGAGATCTACTAAAATCTAGTGAAGGTCCATTAGAGTGCCATTTAAAATCAATGGCACCGAAACGCAGAGTAAGATAATGCAGCATACTCATATGCATGCATTGCCTTAAAATATGTGTTTTACCATGTAGTTTCACAATGCAG
Source organism: Rana kukunoris (assembly GCA_029574335.1). Lineage (NCBI taxonomy): Eukaryota > Metazoa > Chordata > Amphibia > Anura > Ranidae > Rana > Rana kukunoris. Next base: position 247,764,952 of record CM056059.1, read on the forward strand.
AACTGTGACTGGGCCCTTAAATAGAGTAAGTGGACAAAGTGAAAGAGTCTTTTGCTAGTCCAACCCTGATCCACCTTTCCTCCTATATTGCAGGAAGAAGTAAAATCCTAAGTAAGCTGTATATAGGATAGTATCATCACAGGTTTAATGATACCATCCCTATCTTATGTAACAGTGTTTAAGCTTAAACATTGATCTTTTAGGCCCCATTTCTGTATTATGAACAGAGGTCACAAGCTCCCTCTTAGGCCCCATACACACGAGCAGACAGATTTGTTCAAATCGGTCGGACAGACCGATTTGAACAAATCTGTCTGCTGGGGACGTATTGGTTTGATCGTGTACACACGATCAAACCAAAATCCCCGCCGGCAGACAGCGCGCTGACATGGCGGTGACGTTGACGCCGCCACGTCACCGCACCAGGAAGTAAAACACTTCCGCGCATGCGTCGAAACCATTCGATGCGTGGGCGAGAAGACATGTCTGCTGGTTAGCATACTAACCAGCAGACATGTCGGGCGGACGGGTTCCCAGCCGACAGATTTGAAAGCATGCTTTCAAATCTGTCGGCTGGCCAAATCCGTCGGCTCGCCCGTACACATGATCGAATCTGTCTGCTGGGACGGTCTGGCAGACCGTTTCCAGCAGACAGATTTGATCGTGTGTACGCGGCCTTACCCAGAAGAAACCAGGTATTTCAAGTGAGCACAGTGAACAAGTATTAGTGGGTTTGGGTTAAGGTCTCTTTTAGGATGGAGAGGCAACACGTTGCAACTGATGCCTCTTCTCAGTGTTTTTATCCTAGTGTTATTTTTTTTTCCCGCTTCCAGTGATTATAAATAGATTTAAAAAAAAAAAAAAAAACATATCATATGTACTTGCTCTGTTCAATGGTTTTGATCAGTCCTGATCCCCTTTATCTGGGGTCTCTCACTGGAGCTCCAGGCTCCACCCTCCTTCTATGTGCCCTGATAGCAAGCCTCTCGCTCCCAAGCCACACTATGAGTACGGCTTGGCCTCACCCCCTGCTTCCTACTCACAGGCTGTAATTGACAGCAGCAGGAGCCAATGGCTCCCGCTGCCTCTGACCCGATGAAGAGAGATCAAGCTCAAGTTGGTATTTGGGAGAGCTGATCACAAAAGGTGTTTTACTTTATCGTAGGGAATTAATTAAGATTAAAAAAAATGTGTCTATGATCAGATCCCCCTAAGCCCCCAAATACTTACCTGAGCCTGATCTCAATTCAGTGCTGTGTCCAAGAGCAGCATCACTGCTTTCTGGGTGCGGAAGTTTATACAGCTGGCGACACCCAGCTACATAAACATTGTTTGGACATTGTTCTTCAATTTTTATTAAAGCAAATAGTATTATGTATCACTAGTAGTTGCCTTTGCAATGGTGCCTGTTTAATCATAACACATAGGTAATACAAATAGGTAAAACAACCATACTGGTTATGTTTATCTTCATTTTTTAACCCCATATTTATTTAATGTGACTGCAACTGTTATCTCTGAGTGTTTAATTAAATGCACAAATGCTTAGAAGGTTTGTTTGCTATAGGAGCCTGGGTCTATTGCATTATCCCAAGGCTTCTTTCCCCCTGAAAAGTGACCATTTTCTTACACCTTGGACGACTTCTTCTCAGTCATCAGAAACCATCCCTCTTCTCTTGGCTTCAACCAGGGTGGTGTTTCTGACAGACGCACAAACAGATGCCTGCCTTGTTGCTAATGACAGGTGATTAGAAGTAGTGAGTGTGCCAAGGTAATTAAACCACCCTCTGACAGTAACATTTGGTGACTGGTGTTTTCCAGCATTAGAAAAAGAAAGAGTAATTGCAGCACATTCATATCCTCCGCAATACATAGAAAATTGATTGTCCAGGAGAAAATGACTGGAATCTGCACACAGAAAATAGCAGGCATGCTAAAAAATAAAAGTGGGTGTTTAGTAGCATTTCAAGAGGGGGACTTAATACTTCTACAGATACCTATATACACTATCCTGTTTTAAAATACCTGTACTGAGAAAGTATATATATATTTTTTTTATTGTTGTTTTTATTGTAACAACTGTACGTACAACCACCTGTGCAGATTAACTAAAGTGATGATCTGTTTCCACAAAATACCCTACAGAGCTTACTTTAATTTTTAAGGAAATAAAATACACATTGAAATACACATTCCCCCCACTCCCCATAACTATTGACTCAATCAACCCAAGGAGGCATACAAGTTCGGAGATCTCATCTTGGCTATTTCAGACACATAATAAAGCATTACTAATCCTCCATAGAGTCTACATTGGTGGACAGGGATTCCATCCAGATGGCCCATATTTTGTGGATTTTTTTTGGCACAGCCGCAAGACAGGTAAGTAGCCTTGTATAATGGCAGAACTGAATTCACTAACCTCTACCAGAAATTAATTGAGGGCGCGGACGACGCCTTCCATCGAAGTACGATAGATTTACAAGAGTAATAATGTAATAGTCTCAGCAGGGTTCTGATTGCCAGGCGAGGGGCTAGTGGGATCTATAAGTCCCAACAGGCACACTTCCACTGACAATGGAACCGGAATGATGGTGACAGTCAACATAGATGTGGTGACCTCAGCCCAAAAGATTTTAATTGGTGGCAGTTCCAAAAAATATGAATGAAATCCACTGAGGGTGAATCGCATCACCAGCAAGAAGCTAGAATGGATGAATATATTTTGTGTAGGCGGTTGGGTGTATAATACACCACTCTATGTAGTATTTTTCATTTCACTAATCTGTCGCTAGCTGATATTAGCTGTGAAAAAGAACACTCCCACATTTCCTCCCAATGGAACCTTATTTTCTAAAAAGAATTGCTTGGCTCTCAAGCTGATTCAAAGGCTTCAAAATGTATTTATTCACTCCCCTAGAACAAGCATGTAGCAAGTAAAGTCAAAGTTTTCATACTTGTGCCACAATCAGTAACTTAGAATGTGTTAAAGTCTTTGAATAATTTTAATGGGTAGACCTCTAGCATATTTAAAAGGAGAGGAGATCAATTGCAGCAGCCTTACATAGAAATCTGCACAGGTTTACAGCATTTGTACACCCAAAAAAATAATAAAAAATATTTCCTTAAAGCAGATTACACAACACAGTGCTTGTGCTGTGTAATCTGCTCCCCTCTAAACTATAAAAAAAAAAAATGAACCTGCCACTTCTGTATCCCCTCTCTGCTCTGACCACAAAAATCAGGGCTGCTCCATCCTGACCACCGTGGTCTGTGTGTGTCCCTCCATTATACGCTGCTGTCCCCTCTGCTCGCCTCTCTCCCTCCTCACCCCTCCTTCCTGCATGTCATCACATGTCTGTGTCTCGGTCTCCGCCCCGCTTCTAATACAATTTTAAATGTTTAATGCTCACTGCCAGCAACTCTTTTAAATCCTGGCAGGGCACACTGCATCAATCTTTTAGAAAAATGAGCGCTGTAAATACTGTTTTAGCACTTTCTTTAGACCAGTCATGTGACTCTCCGCCGGTTTCCAGGTCTACTGCAGGAGTGGATGAGCAGCCATGTGATCTCCCCAGCTCACGTCAGATGGAGATCACGGCCCCTCCTGCAGTATCCATGCATCAAAGCTCTACAGCGGCCGCGAGTCATGCGACCAGCCTGAAGACAGCTCTAAATAGGTACTTACAGCACTTGTTTTTCTAAAAGACTAATAGAGGGTCTGGCAGTGTTTGCGTTATATGGGTTAACAAAACCTTTAAACACCCCTCACTACAAAATCTAAAATTCAAAGTATGCCAAAGATTTTCAACCTGCAGATTGTCTACTGCTTAGAATTTCTGAGGCCAAGCCAGGGGCATGATATTTTGTTTGTGCAGATGCCTGTGGGTTAAATCATGTCTATTATTATTAGGCCTCTTTCAAAAGGGAAAGCCAATCAGGTCCGCCTGTCCCTATGGACCGCTGGGTCAGTTTACATCCACTTACCTCCAATCCAGAGGATCTGGTGAATCTGTTCCCCTATGTCTATGTCAGGGATGTTCAACCTGTGGCCTGCAGAGCCCTTTGGTGTGGCCCACAAACTTAAACCAGCGATGCTCTGGGATGGCTGGTCGGCAAGCCCAGATCACGATCAACGCGTTGCCAACTAACTATCCCCGAGCATCAATGTGCATGGAGCTGGCACAAGCAGCAGAGGAAGCAGGTGGCTGTAGAGGGAGCAGAAGCCACATAAGCAATCAGAGTGCATGGAGCCGGCAGAGGAGGAAGTAAATGGCTGCAGAAGAAGCAGGACCCACATAAGTCGATGCTTCCTCTGTAGTGTTGGCTCCTGTCCCAGGCAGAGTGATACCAGGTGTACTTCGCCTGGGACCTTTCTAGCAGCCTGGAGAGTGGTGCCAGTAGAAGCTGGAAGAGGTAAAGATCAGTGTATTAACTGCTCAAGGACAGCCCCATGTACATATACTGCGGCAGAGCGGCCCTTTAGCGCAAAATCACATACCTGTATGTGATTCTCGTGATCGGCTCTCAGACGCTGCCAGAGCCCAGCTCCCACTCTGATTAGACACTGCAGAAGCCAAATGGTGGGTCTGACAGCCTGGATGGCTGCAGGGAACCTGTTGATTGTTCATAGAGAGGCAGAACAGTGGTCTGCCTATGTAAACAAGGCAAACCTCTGTTCTGCCAGAAAGGAAAATGGAGAAACATGGATCTTTTTTTTCTTTTAGTCAAAGCACTCCCCCCTCGGGGGTTTTACACTGGACACACCGCATTGGCTGTTTCAGGTCGGTTTGCAGGCGCTATTTTGTAGCGCAATAGCGCCTGCAAAAAGACCCAGTGTGAAAGGGGTCTTAGTGTCAGATTTGTCTGCAGCAATGTCGATGTCCCACTAAAACTAGTAATAGATAAAAAAATAGAAAGTCCCTAAATCTATCCCATAATTTGTAGACGCTTTAACTTTTATGCAAACCAATCAATATACGCTTATTGGGATTTTTTTTACCAAAAATATGTAGCAGAAAACTTTTTTTTTTTTTTTTGGAAATGTTTTGTAGCAGAAAGTAAACAAAATATATATATTTGTTGGTCTTTTTTTGTTTGTTTTTTCATTGATACATGTCCCATGGGACAGGACCCAGGTCCCCAAACACTTTTTATGACAATAACTTGCATTTTAACCTTTAATTTAGTACTTTTGATTTTTCATGTTCGTGTCCCATAGACTTTAATGGTGTTTGCGTGTTCGGACACATTTTTTGCCTGTTCTGCTGTGAACTGAACCGGGGGGTGTTTGGCTTATCCCTACTAACAACTGCACTTTTATTTTCTCCATCAGATTCTCCCCCACAGCTATTACCCTTTTGTATCACTTGACCCTCCCTCTTAGATCGTAAGCTCTAACGAGCAGGACTTTTTGATTCCCCCTGTATGGAACTGTATTGTAAGGCCTTGTACACACGAGGGACGGACCGTTCCCATCGGATCTGTCCGCCGGATTGCTTTGATCCGATGGCTGTACACACCATCGGATCAAATTCCCCGCCGGCGGACAGCGCGGTGACGCGGCGGTGACGTTGTCACCGCCACGTCACCGCACAAGGAAGTAAACACTTCCGCGCGCATGCGTCGGATCCATTCACCGTACTAACCAGCGGACATATCTGACGGACAGCTCTCCGGCGGAAAAATTCCAAAGCATGCTTTGGAATTTTTCCGCCGGAGGAATCCGGCCAGAACGGTCCGTTTGCCCCTACACACGAGCACATTTTTCGGCTGAAATGGTCCGTCGGACCATGTTCAGCGGATTTATTCCCTCGTGTGTACAAGGCCTTACAATACTGTCTGCCCTAATGTTGTAAAGATCTGCGCAAACTGTCGGTGCTATATAAATCCTGTATAATAATAAATAATAATAATTCTTAAAGATCGGTTGCTATATAGAGGATGGATTTAATGCAAATTAAACCAATAAAATGCTGCTTGAACTACAGGCATACTAGTGCAGATATGCTGTAGAAGTTTGTCAGAGACTGTGAATGGGCTATAGAAAGAGTTGGTGACTGGGGAAAAACTGCAAGAGATAGGCATAAACTTGAAGACACATTGCATTAAAATATTAGATCTCACTGCTATGACAGGGCAATAGGTTAACACAGGATACTGTCTTCAGAGTCCCAAAGGGCCACAACAAATGCCAAAGGGTCACTAGTTGGGCACTATGAATCAAATTTCTTTGTTGGAATAGAGAGGAAGAGGTACTAGGCAGCTTACAGAAGGTATAGAATAAAGGGAGCATTACCATGCAAGTTTATACTCATTCACAGAGAGTACACACATACGCTACGCCGGCGTAGCGCAGAGAGGCATGCACTGTATTCAGCAAGCTATTGCTCACCAAGATAAGCCAGTGTAGCGTATTTTCAAAGGCACAGGCCAGCGTAAGTGGGAGTGACTCCATGCAAATGATGGTCTGAGCATGGTGCAGTGTTTTACGCCCGGCGTATCACGAACACGCATGCGCCGTGATGTTGTCATGACGTGGACGCATGAAACTGCACCCTTATGCGCATGCTCACAACTATGCCGGCACAACTGCCTATGCTACGCCGGATCACTACGTATGCCGTGAACACATTGTACGCCCAATACGCCGGCTTGTGTTCTCTGGGGCAGACCTTTGCATGTCTATTGCTGGGTTGCGCCGTATTTCCCTAATTTGCATATTTGAATGCCTAATCAATGGGAGAAGCAACATGCGTCCAAACCATATTTGCGCCCACGCTACGCCGGCGTAAGCAAGATACGTGGGGTAGGATGGCCTGTTTTTGGACGTATGCTGGTTTGTGACTCACACGCACACATACCTGGGCGCATATTTGCACTACGTCAGCGTAATATGATTTACGTTGTGCTTTGTGAATCCGGACCATTCTGTGTTCAGTAAGCAGCCTGGATGTAAGAAATTGACTTAGAAGATACATTCCTGAATAGTAGCATTAGCTTCCTGTTAAAATAAAAAAAAAAGTTTTAATCATAAGAATCATTAAAAACAATTATACATTTTTTTCAGTTAAACTGTCTCCGTTTGTTATGTGTTTAGCTCTTTGGTACTGACTTTCTTTAATGATTGTGTCCTTAATGCTTTATATCAGGAAACAATGTCAAGTAAAAAAAAACACATAAAAGCTACTTTTCATGGCTTAAATAAACAGTAGTTAAACATGGATTATTTTACATGGTACAAGATTATTTTCCTCTGTGTCTTTAGGTTCAGTTCATCACTACTAGAAAATCCATGATATTGAACTTTCAACAGTCTTTACTGTGCTTTATAGTCTTACTCTATAATATGAAGTAGGAGATAGATGGGAGAATCCCTTTTGCATTGTTACATTTTAATTAAAACTCTCAGATTTTGATGCAGCCGTGGATAATTGCTGTCAGATTAGGTTACACTGTATATTACAGTGCAAGACTATTGAAATGTGCTAATTGCATTGCTGTCATCTGTGGGAATTGCACCAATGCCAGAGTCCAAGCTTTTTTTCAGTTTAAATGTTTGAAAATGTTTTCCAAAGAACTTTACTCCATTTGAGATTATTGTAGACTCCAGGTTTAGGCACTAACATTGTGTTACTGGATTAGGTTTGGCAGTACACATTGATACATAATGATCAGTTCACATTGTTTCATTTCATAATATACTGAAATTTGAAAAAGTAAGTGTGTCGTATGTAAATTGTTGACTTTTCCAACATATTTTAACCACTTAAGACCCGGACCAAAATGCCCCTATTTTTTAATTTTTGCTATAATAAAAATCCCCCAAAAATATATAAAAAAAAAATTTTTTCCTCAGTTTAGGCCGATGCGTATTCTTCTACATATTTTTGGTAAAAAAAATCGCAATAAGCGTTTATCGGTTGGTTTTCGCAAAATTTATAGCGTTTACAAAATAAGGAATAGTTTTATTGCTTTTTTTTTTTTTTTTTTTTTTTTTACTACTAATAGCGGCGATCAGCGATTTTTTTTTAGTGACTGCGACAATATGGCGGACACTTCGGACAATTTTGACACATTTTTGGGACAATTGTCATTTTCACAGTAAAAAATGCATTTAAATTTGCATTGTTTACTGTGGAAATGACAGTTGCAGTTTGGGAGTTAACCACAGGTGGCGCTGTAGGGGATGTGTGCCTATGTGGTTTGTTTACTACTGTAGGGGGGTGTGGCTGTAGGTGTGACGTCTGGGTACTAAAATCAACGTGTATATATACGTTGATGTGCCCAGCCGTGCCATTCTGCCGACGTAAATGTGCAGTAGGCGGTCCTTAAGTGGTTAACAGGCAAGCATGTGAGTGCCTACAGATAAACGTGATATATTTGTGCAAGCGGCATATATAATTAACATAGTGAGATCATTTTCATTTTCTAAATTAACAAAAATGCAGATTTGTAATGTGGATAAAGTTACCTCACATGATTAGAACCTTTGTTGGTGGAACCTGCGTTATATAAACCTCAGATATCTAGGTTTAGATGTGGTGTCCTATCTTCAATGAATGGGTGTTGTGTCATCATGCCAAGATCAGTAGAGCCATCAAAAGAAAAAAAGGTTGCCAAATGATTTGAAATCAATTATTCTACTGTAAAGCAAAAACAAATTACAAGTGGCATAGACTTCTAAGAACTGCTAATTTGATTGGGACAGGCCAGGCAGCAATTTTTTTTTTCCAAGAGCTGATCATTTAATGATAAAATAACCACACAATTTCATTGCAGGGTGCTCAGGTAAGGCTTTGCAACAGTTTTGCCGCGTACACACGGTCGTTTTTTGTGATGAAATAAAACGACGTTTTAAAAAACGTCATTTAAAATGATCGTGTGTGGGCAAAACGTTGTTTTTTGTCTTCTGAAAAACGACCAAAAAAAAAATTCGAACATGCTTACATTTTTTATGTCATTTTTCAAAATGTCATTTTTTGTGTCATAAAAAATGAACGTGTGTGGGCAAAACTACGTAAAAAATGACGTTTTAAACCCGCACATGCCCAGAAGCAAGTTAGGAGACGGGAGGTAAAACTACCATTCATAATGGAGTAAGCACATTCATCACGCTGTAACAGACAAAAAAGCACGAATCGTCTTTTACTAACAAGTAACCAGCTAAAAGCAGCCTCAAGGCAAATAGAACTTCCCCTTTAGAGTGCCATCACTTTGTTCATCATTTTCCAAAAATGATGGTGTGTACGCAACGTCATTTTTGAAAATGAAGTTTGAAAAATGTCGTTTTTTTTCATGAAGAAAAATGAAATTTTTTTTCATCACAAAAAGTGATCGTGTGTACGGGGCATTAGAGTCAAAGAGCAATCACCAATTCAACCTAAATGAAAGGTGTGTTAAAAAAAAGCCTTTGCTGTCCAAAAAAAAATAAATCAGAACAAGATTACAGATTGCAGTTAAATATATCATAAAATACCAGGCCTTCTGGAATAATGTGCCAAAGACTAGTGAAAATGGAGTTGTTATGTCAAAGTACCAGTACACGTGTTTGCTGCAAATTGTAGACAGTATTTTAGGGGAAGAACTGCATAACAGCTATGAAGCATGCTGGTGGAAATGTTATGCTTTTGGGTTGCTTTATTACTTCAGGGTCTGGGCAACTTGGTTATAAAGTTAACTATAAATTCTGCATTATATCCGTGTGCTTGATGAGAACGTACAACAACAACAACAAACGAAAAACAAGAGCAGTGCAACCAGGCTTATAGTGTAGCAATTTTGAATAATGTATTGATAAAAAATTGACAAAATCACTCAAAAATATAGGGCAACGAAAGGTAAAACACCAGTAGCTGGGAAGAGTCAGGTGACACAGTGGAAGGTCTCCACCCCTGGCCATGGGAAAAAATAAGTGCACCTCAGACAGCCTCAGGGTGGAAGAGAGACGCACTGACAATCAGAAGAAACGCTGTCGGAAACCTGCTCACTGGTAATCTATCCCAAGCCCTACCCCCGAAAAACAACCCCACACCATAACCCCCCCCCCCCCACTAAATGATTTGGACCTTGTGGACAGCCTTCCTAGAAGAGTTGAAGCTATTATAGCTGCAAAAGATGGGCCAACTCAATATTGAACCCTATGGACTAAGACTGGGTTGCCATTAAAGTTCATATGTGTGTGAAGGGTAATATAGTGTGTGTCTATATTTATATATGCTTTTTATTTGACAAGGCCCCATAGTATGTGTAAAAACACTCCTCCCTCTATGGTGATCAAAGGGTTAATACAAGATTGATGTTGATATTTGTTAGAGGTAGTCCCAATACTTTTGGTAATATAGTGTATATCCTAATATCATGATTTTTTTTTTTTTTTTTTTATGTTATGTCACTGATTATATACACTGACTTGCAAAAGTAATCGGCCCCCTTGAACTTTTCGACCTTTTGCCACATTTCAGGCTTCAAAAATAAAGATATAAAACTGTAATTTTTTGTGAACAATCAACAACAAGTGGGACACAATCAAACTTTTTTAACAAATAAAAAACTGAAAAATTGGGCGTGCAAAATTATTCAGCCCCTTTACTTTCAGTTCAGCAAACTCTCTCCAGAAGTTTAGTGAGGATCTCTGAATGGTCCAATGTTGACCTAAATGACTAATGATGATAAATAGAATCCACCTGTGTGTAATCAAGTCTCTGTATAAATGCACCTGCACTGTGATAGTCTCAGAGGATGAAGAAAAAGGAACACGGAACACACCAGGCAGGTCCGGATTTGGATACAAAAAGATTTCCCAAGCTTTAAACATCCCAAGGAGCACTTTGCAAGCGAAAATATTGAAATGGAAGGAGTATCAGACCACTGCAAATCTACGAAGACCTGGCCGTCCCTCTAAACTTTCAGCTCATACAAGGAGAAGACTGATTAGAGATGCAGCCAAGAGGCCCATTATCACTCTGGATGAACTGCAGAGATATACAGCTGAGGTGGGAGACTCTGTCCATAGGACAACAATCAGTCGTATACTGCACAAATCTGGCCTTTATGAAAGAGTGGCAAGAAGAAAGACATTTCTTAAAGATATCAATAAAACGTGTTGTTTGAAGTTTGCCACAAGCTACCTGGGAGACACACCAAACATGTGGGAGAAGGTGCTCTGGTCAGATGAAACCAAAATCTTTTTTGGCAACAATGCAAAACGTTATGTTTGGCGTAAAAGCAACACAGCTCATCACCCTGAACACACTATCCCCATTGTGAAACATGGTGGTGGCAGCATCATGGTTTGGGCCTGCTTTTCTTCAGCAGGGACAGGGAAGATGGTTAACATTTATAGGAAGATGGATGAAGCCAAATACAGGACCATTCTGGAAGAAAACCTGATGGAGTCTGCAAAAGACCTGAGACTGGGACGGAGATTTGTCTTCCAACAAGACAATGATCCAAAACATAAAGCAAAATCTACAATGGAATGGTTCACAAATAAACATATCCAGGTGTTAGAATGGCCAAGTCAAAGTCCAGACCTGAATCCAATCGAGAATCCGTGGAAAGAACTCAAAACTGCTGTTCACAAACGCTCTCCATCCAACCTCACTGAGCTCGAGCTGTTTTGCAAGGAGGAATGGGCAAAAATTTCAGTCTCTCGATGTGCAAAACTTATAGAGACATACCCCAAGCGACTTACAGCTGTAATCGCAGCAAAAGGTGGCGCTACAAAGTATTAACTTAAGGGGGCTGAATAATTTTGCACGCCCAATTTTTAAGTTTTTTATTTGTTAAAAAAGTTTGAAATATCCAATAAATTTGGTTTCACTTCATGATTGTGTCCCACTTGTTGTTGATTCTTCACAAACAATTACAGTTTTATATCTTTATGTTTGAAGCCTGAAATGTGGCAAAAGGTCTCAAAGTATAAGGGGGCCGAATACTTTTGCAAGGCATTGTAGCAAGAATAAGGATTTGAGCAACTTTGACAAGAGTCAAATTGAAATGGCTAGATGACTGGGTGATAAAATCTCCAAAATTGCAGCTCTTGAGATGTTTCTGGTCTGCAGTGGTTAGGACCTACCAAAAGCGATCCAAGGTGAACTGGCAAACTAGCTCATTGATGCATGTGAGGAACAAAAGCTGATCCATGTAGTCTGATCTAATAGAACAGCTACTGTAGCTTAAATAAAATAAAAAAAAATCAATGCTGGTTCTGATAGGTGTCAGAACACACACTGCAGTTTGTTGTATTAGAACATATTAGTTGTTTGTAGAACTGGGACACAGAGCAATGGAATAAGGTGGCCTGGTCTGATGAACTATGTTTTCTTGTGGATGGACACGTGCGTGTACATTGTTTACCTTTCACACGGGCGGACCGTTCAGGATGCTCCGTGCAGGTCTATGGAGCAAAGGATGTCAGCGGTGACATGTCTGCTGACATCCGATCCGCTAAAGTCTGACAGATGGAAACCCTATTTTTCATCCATCTCTATTGTCTGTCTTAATCCGATCCCCCATAGAGGACAGCGGCGCTCTGACAGGTCGGTCCCTGTAGTGTGCAGAGACAGACCTGTCATCTGCTTTCTCAGTGGGGATCGATGTAGCGATCCCTGCTGAGCAAAGCGGAGCCCGTTCATGGACACGTGGGAAGACGGCAAGCTGGGAAATCTTGGCTCCTGCCATTCATGTGGCTGTTACTTGAAGTACCACCTCCCTAGATATTGCTAACCAAGCAACCCTTTCATAGAAACGGTATTCCCTGATGGCAGTGGCCCCTTTCTACTTTATAATCTGCCCTGCCACACTGCAAAAATGGTTCCAGAGTGGTTTGAGGAACACAATAACAAGTTAGAGGCATTAACTTTGCCTTCAAATTCTCCAGATCTCAATCCAAATGGGCATCTGTGGGATGTGCTGAAAAACAAGTATGATCCATGGAGCCCCCACCTTGCAACTTACAGGACTTAAAGAATCTGATACTGAGGACTTGGTGCCAGATACTACAGCATACCTTCAGGGGTTAGTGAAGTCCATGCTATCGCTGGTCAGGGCAGTTTTTGCAGCAAAAAGGATAACTATTTTATTGGTGGTCATAAAGGTATGGCTGATCGGTGGGACAAAGTGTACATATGACAGACTCCAGCTGATATAGAAAATTCAACTAGCAATTATACAAACAATAAAACATATAATCAATTCAGGTGTGCAAAGTATTCAGTTAAAATTATGTTCAACCATATAGCTACATTATTCATAGCTTGGAACTTTTGGAACAGTTAGGCCGTGTACACACGATCGGACCAACCCAATGAGAACGGTCCGACGGACCGTTTTCATCGGGTCACCGATGAAGTGGCCTGATGGTCTGATCAGTCCAAAATCTGATCGGGTCAGAACGCGGTGACGTAGAACACAACGACGTCCTGGAAAAACGAAGTTCAATGCTTCCAAGCATAGGTCGACTTGATTCTGAGCATGCGTGGGTTTTTGGTCCGATGGTCAGGCGTCCATCGGACTGATTTTAAAGCAAGTTTTAAAACTTTGGTCCGATGGGCCGTACACACGTTCGGCTTGATCTGATGAAACTGGCCTTAAGGTCAGTTTCATCGGAAAAACCCGATTGTGCGTATGCGGCCTTAAAGGACAAACATGTATTAACCTATTATAAGACAATTTTCATAGTACAGTTCATAGAGGCCCCAACTAAAAAAGAATGCTCTGCTGGACCTGGGTAATCTCTAATCATGCAAAATGTATTACTAATGTTCATATAAAATAACATCAGCGTAGCTGTGACCATAATATGATTTAATTTAATGTTAGCTGTAAACAACAAGCATATACTGGAATGATACACATACTTAACTGTAATGCCGTGTACACACTATCGGTTCGTCTGATGAAAACGGTCTGATAGACCGTTTTCATCAGACGAACCGATCGTGTGTGCGCCCTATCGGTTTTTTATCCATCGGTGAAAAAACTAGAAACTTGTTTTAAAATTATCTGATGGTTAAAAAAACGATAGAAAAAAACAATCGCCTGTGGGCACGTCCATCGGTTAAAAATCCATGTATGCTCAGAATTAAGTTGACGCATGCTTGGAAGCATTGAACTTCATTTTTCTCAGCACGTCGTCGTGTTTTACGTCACCGCGCTCTGACACAATCGTTTTTTTTTAACTGATGGTGTGTAGGCAAGAGAAAGTCAGCTTCATCGGATATCTGATGAAAAAATCCATCAGACCGTTTTCATCGGATGAACCGATCGTGTGTACAGGGCATAAGAGTACATTTTCTAAGGGCGAGGGCTGCTCTCCGCGAATTTTAAACTGGGAGGAAATATAGGCACCAATGAACACAGAACAGAAATAGGAATTCTTTAAAACGGTTTTATGTAAACACTGCAAAATATATTCCCATGGTCAATAAGTTTAAAAGGCTAAACATACTGTACAACCGCTTTAAAAAAGCTATAAATAATAGGAAACTAGCTTTTTTTTTTTTTTTAAATATACAAATGAAGGAACAACATCATCATTAAAATGTTACAAGAAATATAACAGAATATGTAAATAAAAATCAAGGCTGCAAAAATTCAAAACAAACTACAGATTGCAAAATAAAGAATTAAAAACTCTAATAACATACATTAATAAGAAAAATGTCAAGTTCGAGCACGTAGGCCCTTTACAAAATAATCTGAAGTGGGTGACTGGGGACAAAGAGAAGGCACAATTAATCAATACCTTCTTCAGCTTTGTGTATACAAAGAAGCATGGGGAAGCTCATGTCCATAATAGTGATGATATTGACATGGCTCAAAATTTATATGGTCCAGAAATATTTAGACAGAATAAAGGTAAATAAAGCACCTAGACCAGATGGCATACACCCAAGGGTTCTAAAAGAATTAAGCTCTGTAATTTCAAAGCCAGTGTTTCTAATTTTTAGGGACTCTTCAATAAATTACAACATAGTACCACTAGATTGGCATAAGGCCAATGTTGTGCCTGTATTTAACCACACAAATTGGTTGTGTTATCTTGACCGGACCTCATATGATGTGGTCAGGATAACAAGGTCTGGTTTCTTTCCTAAATAATATAAAACTGGATACAATTTTTTTATAGGTAAAGTTGATCCAGGGAATATTTGAATGCCTCTTGGGGATTTTATTTATTTTATTCCCCCACTGGAGCAAATTGGATCATGCTTTATTGGGGTTTATTGCCTTCCCTGAATCAGCTGTGGATATTGGATACTGTATATGAAGATCCAATACCCACAGATTTGATTTGAGTGTGTTTTTTTTTTTTCTGTTGGTGGAATTGGATGGACTTTTTTTTAACCAAGTTAACTATGTAATTAGGGCATGTGAACATTCAATTTAAAAAAAAAATAGAAGGGACACCACCTAATTTATAAATAATAAGTTTAACATTCTTTATTGAAACATTAGTTCATAATAAAAAAAATCTTTTACATATGAGGCCAAGAAAATCAGACAACAAATCAGACGTTTGTTGAGTGAGATCGGAGCACCGTTAATGCTGATGTATATGAAACCTTGTGCTCATGTCACTGTACCTTCACTTTTTTTTCTGTTGAAACTATCGAAGTGAAGAATGTATAATACAATTATTACAAAATGCAGGTTAAAGTAGACCTGGAAATGCTGAATGTTTTTTGAAGTTGCTAGTAGCCTATCTCCTATACTACTCTTCTGGATCCATATTTTCAGTCACCGACCAAGAACATGTACTGTATATAGATCAAAAAAGTTAAAATAAAAGTCAGAAGCTCTCACCTGCATAACTGTTAGGCCTCGTACACACGATCGGACATATCCGATGAAAACGGTCCGCGGACCATTTCCATCGGATATGTCCGATCGGGAGTTTGATCCGATGGCGTGTACACACCATCGGATCAAATTCCCCGCCGCCGGACGGCGCGGTGACACGGCGGTGACGTTGACGCCGCCACGTCACCGCCACGTTACCGCACCAGGAAGTTAAACACTTCCGCGCATGCGCCGAATCCATTCGGCGGCGGTGGGGCACGACATGTCTGCTGGTAAGTGTACTAACCAGCAGACATGTCGGGCGGACAGATTTCACCGGATGGATTTCAAAGCATGCTTTGAAATCTGTCGGGTGGAGAAATCTGTCCGCTAGCCCATACACACGAGCGGAGATGTCTGCTGAAACGGTCCATCGGACCGTTTTCAGCGGACATATCCCCTCGTGTGTACGAGGACTTAGGCTGCGTACACACGATCAGACCTGTCTGATGAAACTGGTCTAAAGACCAGTTTCATCGGACCAATTCGATGGTGTGTATGGCCCATCGGACCGTTGTCTGTTGGACGAAAGTTTTAAAACTTGCTTTAAAATCTGTCTGACGGAAGCCTGTCCGTCGGACAAATTCGATGGTTAGTACGCCAAAGCATCGGACCAAAAACCCACGCATGCTCAGAATCAAGTCGACGCATGCTTGGAAGCATTGAACTTCCTTTTTTCAACACGTCGGTGTGTTCTATGTCACCGCGTTGTGGTCTGATCGGATTTTTGGTCCCATGGTGTGTACACACATCAGACCACTTCAGCCTGGATGAAAACGGTCCGTCGGACCAGTCTGATCGTGTGTACGTGGCCTTAGGGTTCAGTATTGAAGCTTTTCTTTTTGACCCCACAGTACAGTTGGATTCATTTTCTCACCTTTTCTGTGGTAGAGCATTCCAGCAGTAAATATTATCATCTTTATCCCTTTCCCTTCTTGCTTCTGACATTCTCTTTGTTTTCACACATTTTCCAAGCTTTCCTTTTATCACCCACATCTGTCTCCGGCTTTGGTGCTCTACACATTTCTGATTTCTCTTTTTCTTCTCAGTTCTTCACCATTTCTGATTGTGAATCCAACTTTTTTCATACTTTTTATACTACTCATACCAGTCATCTTATCTTTAGTTTAAATACACATTTTGGACAGTTTAACCACCTATGTATCAGTACTTTGCTTTTTTTTATTTACCATTTCTCAAAATTAATTTGCATAAACATAGTCATGAAGGGTACTTTTTTCCCACTGTTGGCTGGCATTTTTGAGCAATTGTTTCTTTTTTTTTCCTGTGTATTACATTTACATTTTTACATGTTTTTTTTTTTCTGACATGATTAATCTCTTTCCTTTAATTTTAGCATTTTTCTTTCTTGTATTATTATTATTATTATATGTTTTTTTTTTAGTTTGCTTCAATAGTGTTTTTCTAAATAGTGCAAAACATATACAGATTTTTATTTTTATTTTTTGTCCTCACGCAAGGGGGTTGCTGTAAGATAAGTGACAGAAACAAAGCAAAACTGACTCAAGAACAAAAAACTGTGGGTCAACCAGAATTGCAGTCTCTGTAACTCTATTCAGGCATGAAAGACAAAAGCTTGGATATGCAGCAATCAAAGTAATAAAATGTAACCAGAAAGTGCCCTCTGTCTTATTGAAGAAGACTGTATCTCAGGCCTACAAGATATTTTCTAAGCAAAGTTTGCAGTTTTATTTATTTTTTATTTTTGTCACTGTACATTATGCCTTGCAGTGGAATTACCTTTTTTCATATAACATTATTGAAGTTATCACATGCTTTTCAATCTTTGTGGTAAATGTAGGTATATCTAGTTTTATGTATTGGTATATTTTTTTTTTTTGCAACCATAGCTATATCTTGAATTAATACCCAACTCAATGCTTAGCCCTTTGCCTTCCTCTGGATTGGAAAAAGGCACACCTGCCAGACCAGGAAGCCTAATGATCCATTAGGTGCTCGCCTCGGCTCTGCGCACAATGAAATTAGAAGAAATGGCCGCACAGCACTGTAGATCAAAATCCTTTTATTTGAACATCCCATGTTGCCTTTGCTTCAGCAGTGTCAGGTACTCGGCTGCTATTACTTTACCAAAAGGCCAACCATGCCTTCCACCAGCTTGTGGAATGCCATAAGACAGCAGAAGGCAGGGGAGAAATTTTAGGATGAGGGATGTGGCGCTGGCGGAAAGCAGTAAGTTTGGGGTGTTGACAGTATGGATGACGAGTGGGGTAGTGACGATAAAAAAGATGAAAATAGTGCGAAGAGTTAAGGGGGCTGGTTTCACCCCTCCTTGATATAAGGGAAATATGTGGGGGATCTACTTCCACCATCTCATAGAAAGCACAAAATGCCCCTTTTCTGAGTAGGTGGTGAAAATAAACTATTTGCCACATTTTGTGATGTAGATGGATCCCACACATTGTATGCATAGCTGCGTGGGGAAATGCATTGAATGTTGGGGTGCTGGTGGTGAGAAGTAGGAGGGTATTTGTGAGAGGCTTTAAAGAGGCTCTGCTGCATTTCCCAATGGTAACTTGATCCCCCACACTGTAGGCATAGCTGTAAAGGGAAAACCTCTAGCCATAAACTGGCCACCCTTCCACAACCAGGCTTTGACACTTGTTGCTGACATAGGCAAGCTACCCCTTGTTTGCAGTACTTATATGGTTACTTGTGTGTTTATGTTGTTTGCACCAAAGCACCACATACATATCCCCCCATAATCAAATCTTCCAATAAATTTAGAAAATCATCTTTTTAAAAAATGTGACAGGCCTCTCAGTGAAAGGCATGGGTTCTGCATGTGGAGGTAGCAGGGGATTTTTTAAATATATTTTTAAACAGTATTAACAGGTTTATTTTTATTGTTTTTCTTGTCCGACCATCCATGTTCTGCTGAGGCCAACTAGGGCAGGGATGGCAATACAAACTAAGTAACAAACCACATCTTGTCCCTATGTAAAAATAAACATAAGTCCACCAGCGTAGACACTGTCTACACTGGTGTTGGTTGGAAGAAGTTCTCATGGTGTTATCTCTGTACATTAGTTTGTTTTATTACAGATCCACAAAAACACTCCAGTTCTCAATACAAGATGCTCTCAAGGACACTTAGATGCATAATGCTTCCTCAGGTGCAGCCTTCTACACATTGGGAAATCTTCAGTAAACTGCAAAAAACACACACAAGAGGGTACAAGCTCCTTGTGCATTACCACCAAACAATTTATTATAAAGCCACAGCCAAATGGATACTCACAAATAAAGCAGGTAGTAGAGATGCTTCAGTCATGGACAGAACATCCCATCATTAGACCATCTGGTCAGAAAGCTTTCTTGCATTTTGTATATGTTTGTGAGTATCCATTTAGCTGTGGTGTTATAATAAATTGTTTGGTGATAATGCACTCTCTTAAGAGTTTTCTATTGTAAAATAGCTAGATTTGACCCCAACTGCATTCCTGAGCTATTCCGACAATGTAGATGGTATTGCTAGCATAATAGAAAAGGAACACTGAGGTCTTATAGGAGTTGGAAGTCTCATTCAAGTAACCCAATTAAAGAGAGCGGGAGATAATTAACACATACAAATGAGTTGTAAAGTAGACCAATGAGATTTGTCTCATTTAAGCCTTAAAATCAAGGTATTTATCCAGTGTTGAGTTCAAAAAGAGTATTATATGGTGCTCAATAAAAATTCAAACTTGGATGATTTAATGGCAGACTGTGAAATAGACAGAAAGGTCACCTGAGGTGGAAACTGCTAAAAAGGAGCAACATAGAGTCAGATAAATACAATAAAACTGTCCATAGTCCATTGCCTTGAATCAAAACAAAACATCTAGCACTCAACTGGGAGAGGTGATGTCATCAGCTACAAGGAATAACACAAGTGCAGAAAGAAGCCTGTAATACTGTTAGGTATAGAGTGTACCTGATAGTAGAGCCTGATTTGCAGGAGGAGACCTCTCTTACAGCCCTGGCTCAGGAGTCACTGGATTGGGGACAGTGAGCTTGAAAGCTCAGAGAGGTAGGAGTGCCTGGGGTAGTTGTAGTAGCCTGGCACAGTGGCAGGATGATCCTCCAGGGATGGCTGGAACTGTAGGCAGCAGTAGAGGTGGTTGTAGGTGAGTGACCCAGGAGCTGGCGGATACAGGAACAGCAGGAAGCTGGTGCAGGGTAAGACAAGCCGGGTTAGGTGTAACACAGAGCAGCAGACAGTAGCAGGGTCAGACAGGCCGGGTCGGAGCAGGTAATCAGATGGTTGGATACAGGAGACTAAGCGTGGTCAGACGTACAGGCAAGGTCTGGCAGCAGGTAGGCAAATAGAAGACTGAGCAGGTTCAAGGTAAGCCAAGGTCAGGATTGGAGAGCCGGGCAGTACAGGTAATGGATAAACAGGTATGAAGATTATTGGTACAGAGCTGCAGATCAAACAGCAATGCATCATTGCAGTTGCTGGCTTTTTAAAGCCATAATTGCGCTAAGTAGCGCTAACGTGGCGCGCGCCGACGCACAGGCACGGATAGATGCTGCTGCCTATTCTGCACAGCAGTGCGTGTGCACATGCGTGCATGCGTGCATGCAAGAGCCTTCTTCCCATACCAGCAGGTCCCTGACAAATACTCTCTGTTGTATTTTCACTTGGGAGGGTTCTGAGTCAATAAAATGACTAGTGTGCAGTCTCTTCACCAGAGCACCCCCAGGATGCGACCCTCAGACAGACCTGTGCAAATAGTAGCTGAAAAATAGTAGACGAAAAAAATAAAGTTTTTGGCAACAAAAAAAAATGCATAGTGAGCTATCTATGTTATTTGCACTTTGGCTATTTAAAAGGGCTCACACCATTTTCAAGTGCAGAGTCTAAGCACACACCCCAGATCTTCCCCTAAGCTCCCTGCAAGAAGCAATGGCATTAACTGTTGGATGTACCAGGTTGCAGCTCTTAAATGCATCTATGCAAATGGCAGTTTACCACAAAAAGAACCATGGAATATAGTTGAGCATGGAATATAGTTGACAGGCAAAAAATGTCAGGGTAGGCGGTGAACAAGCATAGTCATATACAAGCTAAAGTTGATCAAGAGAGAAACAGGAAGACAGAAAATAACATGGATTTAATCTGGAGCTAGGAAATTAATTTTTAACCAACAGATTTTGGTCTGAGCACAACTAAATAGTGAGTCTATTTGAGTAGTTTGAGTCTCTTGTAGATGCTATATAAACAGATGTGTTCCAGTGATTCCTATATCTCCCAGTCCTGGAACAAAGCATTCTGTAGATGGGAAGGAGTAACCATATGCTAGTAGATTCACAAGTAGCAGATCTGCTTTTGCAGCTGACCTGTGAAACAGATTAGGTCTTATTTAAAGGAGTAAGAACTTAAAGGTCTTTTACATAAGATAGAAAGGGCAGAAGCTTAGGCTTTCATAGTTCTGAGAGCCAAAAGCTGATCCAGTCCCAACCCTTCTTTAATATTTAATTGAACTGAAGTGCTTACAATTGATCATATTTCCTAAATTAAAGTAAGAACAGCCTTTTTCTGCTGCCACAGATTTATAAAATGTTATTGCTATGAAATAATCATGCTATGGTTCTGAATTGGTAACAAAGATACTACAATACAAAAACCAAATGTAACTTCAGTTCTAAAGAAGATTAATGTGGCTGCCGAAGCAAAAGATCTGCTGTCCAGCTTACTTTATCGTGTCTATCGTCAAAGCTCATGAATATGATTGTCAGATCAGATATTTCTTCCTTGTATGACAAGATAAAGTTTAAGAATGCACATTATGACTTTTCTTAAACAATTCAACACTTGTGACAGAATCACCTTTTTTGTTGTAGAGAAGGAAGCTAATTTAGTAAGGCCTAGGTATTTTTAATCAGCTACTAAATAACTTGCTTTTGTAATGCATTCTTTATTTTCTGTTTGCAGTATATAACATTGCACTTGAATTTGCAATCAGTTTATGTAATGACAGACATGAAAGCAAAACAATAGCAACAGTCTAATTTTGACAGTTCAAAGAGGCAAAGCAGGAACTGACATGGATGGACACATGACATCCAAACCTATCTTGTATATGTAGGACTACTAAAACATAATGATACATAAATAAAAGTGGATCAAGATAAGACATCACATTGGTGGGAAATGTGTGATGTTCAACAATCATACATGTTGTAAGTAAGCTTACAGTTTTTACAGAAAGGTCAAATTACTAGTTGAAGGCCTAAAAATAGGTGAGAAATTAAGAGAATGAGTATACGAAGAAGAGTCAAAGGAGGTCGGTGAAGAAGAGCAGGTGGGGGAGGGGCCACAGGGTAGGTGGGAGCAGTGAGGGGGATGGGCCAGGCACAGATTATCTGCAAGAGGGGTCTCAATCCACAAGAGAATATTATCAAAAATGGGGCAATGGTCAATTACATAGTACCCACCTCAACTCATCTGTATAGATACAATTGACCCAGTAGAACCATGTAGCAGTGTATTTAACATTGGTATCCTTAAGAGAGCTTAATCCTTAAGAGAGCTTATGAGACTGTCCATCTCCCTGATGTCCTCCACTCATTTGATCCATGGTGGAATAATAGGGGTGAGGCAGATTTCCACTTACCTGGAATACACGAGCGTGTGTCGGGAACCATGAAACAGACGGAGACTGAAAATGCAGTAAAAATCACACATTTAATAAAATGGTGCAACTGGTAAATGTAGTCAAAACATAGCCAGGGTTTGGTAGCCAAATCGGGTAGTCAGAAAAAGCCAGGAAATCAGGAAGCCAGAGATCTGCATAGTCAGAGTCAGCAGACAGTATCAGGACCCAGAAGGGATATCAGCCAGGCAAGTCTTTAACAGCACAGCAGAGAGTCTCTAGATATGTTGACCAAGGCAAAGGCATTGAAGAAATGAATCAGGCAGATTAAATAGCCAGAATGGGCTGGCTGTTGGCTTCATTGACGAGCAGGAGTTGTTTAAAAGGTGAGCCACTGTGGAATGATGAGTACTGGCAATTAACCGACAGCTGAGCACATAGAAGGAAGGGCTGAGAGTCCAGCTCTGTGTCACAAACTCTGGTGAACGAGAGTGAACCACAACTGCATTTAGGGAAATAATTCAATGCACTTCTCTATGTAATTTGATTTTCAGTACTGGACCCCAGGTGTCACTCTAATCATAGAAAGAGTTAGGGGATTCACTACATCATATCTCTCACATATAGAAATGCATTGAGCTACTAAGGGAGGAGGTATTACAACATACCTTTAACCCTTAGCCTTAAAAAGATATAGCGAACATGTTCAGTATATTAGGCCATGAGGCCGTATAGTATTAACAACACATGTCAAGTACCTAGCATATGAGAATACTTGTGTGCAGATAGCATATACTTGAGAGAGGCAACTAAAGATTATTGGTTCAAGAGTGTATGTCCCTTTATGATATGCCACAACTGTTATAGGCAACCATGATAACTATCCCAAAAACAGCGGTAATATAAACTTGAGCCAGGTTCAAATACAGTACTTAGTTAATGCAATATGTGAACAGGGTAATTCTAGAACAATAAATGTAATATAGTAATGGTACTCATCCGTTTGCAGAGATGAGAGTTCTTCAGCATTAGCAGAGTATTGTAGCAGCAATGGGATTCTATAATGGATGGTCTCCTTGTGGTGAATATCTCCGGGTGTCCCCAGAGCAATGGTAAAAAGCATGGCATTCAGGATTCAGGTAGGGGATACTTAGTAGCGTTAGTTGTAGCTTAATTGTGGCATGGATCCGGCGTGTGATGGTTTTCAGCTTAGGGACAATGGTACCAGTAGTTTTGTGTAGTGTGGTCCGACTACAGCCAGCAATAATAGAACAACATGTAGTGCACAGGCTGTGCTGTTTATAGGAGGCAGGCATGTGTGCCAAATGGAGCGTTGATTACGATTGGCACTTCTGTGTTACACGTTGGAAACGCACGTGACGCCGGGTGATGACGTCAGTGTGCGGTATGCGTTCCGGCGTCGAACGCAATACAGCGACGAGAGCGTCGTTTACACTCTGACAGTACCCCCTCCTCAACAACACTTCCCCTCAGATGTTTAAGGGGAAAATGTATATGGAAAGCACGGAGGAGGACAGGAGCATGTACGTCTGAGGTTGAGACCCCAAAACTTTACCTCTGGACCGTACCCTTTACAATGAACCAGGTACTGTATACGCCCACAGAACCTACAGGAGTCGTGATCAATTGTATTTCATACTCCTCATGGTTCTTGACCTGCACAGATGAGGACATTGTACCAAGGTGGTGAAGCGGTTGCACACTAAAGATTTTAATAAGGAGACATGAAAATCATTTGAACTACGCATGTTAGAAGGAAGGTCTAATGTGTAAGCCACTGGCTTGATCCTACAGAGAATACGGAAAGGCGCAATACATTTTGCCAGTTTCAGTGAAGGAACACAGAGTCAGAGGTTATGAGATGACAGCCAGACCCTCTCCCCAACCTGGTAGGAAGGCACAGGTAAGCTTCGGCTAGCAGCATGGAGTCTGTACCTCTCACTGGCAGATTGCAAGGACACTTAAACCTGCACCCAAGTGGAACGGGGATCGCAGAGATGCTCCTCTAACGCAGGAATTATTTAAGGATTGAGTCAGGCAACATGGATGGTTGGAAACCATAATTTGCCATAAACTGAGACAATTGGGAAGCTGTATTGATGGCACCATTGTGAGCAAACTCTGCCCAAGGTAGGAGGTCTGACCAGTTGTTATGATGGTCAGAAATATAGCAGCATAGAAACTGCTCCAAGACTTGGTTGACTCGTTCTGCGGCCCCATTGGACTGCGGTGATATGCAGAGGAGAAGGAAAGCTGAATTCCTAACTGTGCACAAAAGGCTTACCAAAACCTGGAGACAAACTGGATACCCCAGTCAGAGATGATAACCTTGGGTAGCCCATGTAACCGAAAGATCTCCCGAAAAAAAATGGATGCCAGTTCTTTGGATGTGAGCAACTGTGCTGCCCCGGGAGTTGGATAACTCCACAGTAATAATGTCAGGGACAATGGATTTTTGCATCTCCCATTGAGGGTTTGCCCAGGCCAAGGCTCTATCAGAAATAAATAATGAAGCCTACTTTGCTTCAGTCCATGAGGAAAGCCTGGGGCAACATCTCAAAGTATATACCAACATGGTTGAAAAAGCCTCTACATTGAACTGGATCCCCCTCCCCCCCCAAATCAAATCGCTAGGGAAGCGGAGCTCAACTAGACATACCTCTTACAGAGGTAATGTTCGAGGCAGGTGCCAGCACAGAGGCTGGAGCAGTAGCAGGGATGGCCTGTAACATAGGTTGTACCCTAACAGCCACAGTTGGAGGATACAGGTGAGCAGTGCGAATAAGGAGCATTTGTAACGCTATGACAAACTGATCCATGCAGTGATCCTGCTCATTCAACCGGGAAAAAATATTGCAACTAGGTAGATTGCCTGCATCTTCTGAATTTGTGGGCTTTGGCTATTGTCAAAAAACATGAAACAGACGGCCATGCAGTAAAAATCACACCTTTTTAATAAAATGGTAAAAATAGCGAGCCACTGTGGAACGATGAGTACTGGCAATTAACCAACAGCTGAGCAACCTGAGCACAGAGAAGGAAAGGCTGGGAGCCCAGCCCTGACAGCGTGCCACGTTATCGAGATGTCTGAGTATAAATTTGGGTTAGCCTTAGTGGGAATTGAGTTATGTTGTAATAGGTAAAACCTGCTTGTCCATAACTCTTTGGGCTATTTTGGAGCAGAAAAATTCCAGTGTAGGGCTTGATCAGACGATGAGTAACATGTCTCCAAGTCTCCTTCCACATCCCTAGCAAGTAGCAAGTTAGGTTATATTGTGTGTAGCCTGGCTGGGATGGGATACCAGCGAGAGACAATTTTATAACCAGACTTCTGGTAATAGTTACCAATCAAAGAATTAGAGGACATGGAAAGCAACTTTGATTGTTCAACCCGGGGAGAAAACTACAATGAAATCTCTCTCTCACTGTGTGGGGAAGAGCAGAGGCAGCGTAGAAGTTTCCTGCAACAGCAATTTATAGGACCATGATAATGTGTGTTGTTTCGGGCCTGATAGAAGACATTATTTTTCAAAGGATAAACAGAGCTATTAGAGGTAAGGATTGAAGAAAATTAGGCAATTGTAGTATATGAAACATGCTGAGGCACGAAAATTTGGGGCCTTGAGACAACTGAAGGGGGGTGAACCAGGAAGATTTATGAAGTGCGTAGTGTGAATCCCTGGCCTATCCAAAATGGGGGGTTAATGGCAAGGGATATGGAGCAAGACTGATTTTGTGATTTAACAGTACAAGCTCTCCAATCAGGCTGATGGTAGGGTGTTTGCATAAGGTCGATGTATGCAGCTTAGGATGCCAATCAAATTTGTTAAGCATTGCCCTGAAGGGCTTTAGGGTAATATTTCAGTATGTGGATCAGGATTGTTTAAAATGAATAATTTACTGTTTTGTGAATGGTTTATAAATATATATTTTTTGATATATTTTCACATCTTGTTTTGTTGAGTCATACTGACTATTTCTATGTAACTATTAATATTGGCATAAAGAGTTGAAAAATTAAAAATAATAATTAGGGTACTTAAGAGGATAGATACTGCACTGAAAAATTGGCCACAGGACGGACAGTCCTAATCAAGAATAATAGGCCTAACCAGTGTATGTTTAACTTTTTTGTTTTATTTAGGATAGTGGGATGTAAACCTTAGAATCTCTGAGTCCTTGGAGTCCTTATGGTTTGCCTATCAATGCTAAGCACATTTACAGTGTTTCTGTAATTGTGAATCGGCACTGAAAGGCTCGATTAGTTGGCCGTGTCTGTGTATTGCAAATAGTTTGGATTTGCCTTGAACTAGGGATGCACTGATACTATGATCGGTATCTGTGGCGATACCAAGCATTTGGACGAGTATCAGTACTTGTGCAAATACTCCGATGCCTAATAATGTTACTGATACTTGTTTTATCGGACCAGGCATCCTCAAGCTCAGCAGGGGGCGGGCAGCTGCGCAGATGATCAGTGTTCTGGCAGGGGCAGTTACAATGACTGATCTCCCTGTATAGCATTTCTGACAGCCTCATCTCTCCCTCCTGTGGCTGCTTTATTTAAAGTTATACAGGAAGATCTGTGCTTATAACGGCACCTACTGCCGCAGCGATCATCCCAGACTGTGTCCTCCTCCCTCTCTCCGGGTCCTCGGCTTTCCAGATCCTCCTTCCTTTCTCTGGTGTTCACCTCCATCTCTCCGGGTCCCCAGGTCCTTCTCTCTCTCTCTCTCTCTCTCTCTCTCTCCCTCTCTCTCTCCGTTGTTCTTCTCCCTCTCTACATGTCCCTGACTCCCTGTGTCCTCCTCCCTCTCAATGGTGTCCATCTTCCTCTCTGCTCCCTGAGTCCTCCTTTAGGCCTTGTTCCAGATCTGTCAGGATGGAGAGCGGAGGAAGGAGCTGGTAAATCTGTCAATTACCGGCTCCTTCCTTTTATGTGGATCAGAATTGTTTGACATTAATAACTTACTGTTTTGTGAATGGTTTATAATTATATATTTTTAGATATGTTTTCCCATCTTGTTTTGTTGAGTCATACTGACTATTTCTATGTATCTATTAATATTGGCATAAAGGGTTGAGAAAAATAAATAAATAATAATTAGATTGCTTAAGAGGATAGATACTGCACTCTAAAATGGGCCACAGGAAGGGTGGTTTTAATCAGGAATAATAGGCCTAATCAGTGTATTATTTAACTTTTGTTTTTATTTTACGAGGATAGCGGGGCGCTGATCTGTCAGCATGGAGAGCCGAGGAAGGAGCCGGTAAATCTGTCATTTACCGGCGCCTTCCTTTTCGGAATGAACTGAGTTTGTTTATTCATAACTGAGCATAGTAAATTGTGTTTACGATTTCTCAGTTCATGAATGAAGAGAAGCCTCTGTCTCCTGTCCATTCATTTTCAGTGCAGCTGAGGCTGCTGAAAAAAGGAACTGAGAAATCGGTGCCCTTAGTCCTGATCAAGAAAATAAATAAAAGAATTGTAATAAATAAATATTTAAATGTGAAATTGTAAAAATAATAAAAAAATAAAAAAAAACATTGACCCCATACAACATTTGAAATAGTTGTGGATGATACCTCGCAAAGGAAAATGAGAAACAATTAAAAAGACAAACCAGGATAAGAAATGGGAACTCATGCCCCCACAGATACAGCCATCTGAGTGGAGTACAGATAATGATTAAAAATGAATGTGGGTGTGGCGCTGTTGCTCTAGGGTTATGAGAGTACCTCTGTGATATGTTATGGTGCGTGTGTGAGATGAGCCAAAGAAACATATAGTAAATGTCCTGTGTATAAACCAATAAGTCAGGTGTTTGTGTATTACACCCTCTGTGGTGTGTTCCAAGGTAAATGTTGAAATACTGTTAAAGGTTAGCTCGGTAGCGGGTGTGTGTGACCCCCTGGGTGGGTTCACTACACACTGAACTATGCAGAGAGACAGCCGAGGACGGTTGAAAACAAAGATTATGGTTTATTCTTCCATATTGCTGGAAACAAGTGCAAGCATCCAAACAGCATAAACAAAACAAAACATAAAATAAACCCTGGCCACTTGGGGCGTCTACCTTCACCACACAGGAACCTATCTATGAAGTCTGGCACAGCCTACTGCTTGGCAGACACTGCTGGTCATACAGCAGAAAAACAATAGTATTTTTGATTTTTATCACACAGAAAAATCAACACCACCTCGCCTCTTCAGAAGTTTTTCTCACCTCACTGCTCTCCTTAACTCAAAAAGCCTCAGGATGCAGCAATCAGTAGTCATCCTTTGGATAACTTCTAGAAGCCTTAATTGTCTCATTCTAAACAGCTGAAGCTTTCCAACGCACTTAAACCTTTCTGGCTATTTCTACAGCCGACACCTGATAGTAATTGGTGTATTGTCTAAACAAGGCAGAAATGTATCTCCCATCTGTGACAACACCCACAGATTTACATGACTTTCTGTCACAATACTAAAACCAGTATGTAAATATTGTGTGCTGTTGATACATGTGGGTTAGACCCCCTGGTGCACAAGGCTTTAAAAAAGTACATGCTGGCATGTGCTGCTGATATATTTGGGTTGAACCCCCTGGTGCACGAACCTTAAAAAGGTGCATACTGGAAAATGTTAGACCCCATGGTGTACGGGCCTTGAGAAAGGTGCTGCTAAAATTAACTTATTAAAGTGACATGTGCTACTAATTGTATTGTTAGTATTTCCTACTTCCAGTGTGATGATACAAATATGTAAATAAACCAATATGCCATGATCCACTTCAAAAATGTGAAATAATCGATAAAGAAATATAAAAACATCCAAATAAAAATTGCCACATAAGCAAGAAAAAAATGTATACAAAAAACAGTCCTTGTGACACTGTATACACAAAAGTTATACAAAATGATTAGTGCTCTTCAAAGGTGACTTGTGCTTTTCTGAGGGAATGGCTTTTCCTACCCCTTATTAGTAGTGATTTTAGTGATGGTGATCTTAACCGTGCTCCTATTTCTAATGCAATCACCAGATTCCCTTACAACACACAGGGGTGCTGCGGCGTCACAGTGTAGCACTCTGCAATTTCACGATCTGCAAACTCTCTCTGCGGTCCTCTGTTAACATTCATAGAAGAAGATAATAATGCCCAAGAAAAATATTTTCTTTTCTGAAGGTTAAGGCTTGGGTTACACTGGCATGACTTGGGATCGGACTTGTGAGTCCACAAGTCGCCAGACATGTAAAATTGCATGTTAATCAATGAGATCTGTCTTAATTAGCATTACTGAAGTTGCTCCAACTTTAGAAAAGGTTCCTGTACTACTTTAAGGCGACTTCTATCCAACTTGTGCCCATAGACTTTAATGGAAGTTGCCTCCAAGTCAGATCCTCATCTATATTGATGTGATTTGGAACCGACATTACAGGAAGAATACCCAGGCATCCTTAAAATCGCATTATGTCACATTAACGTAGCACTCAAGTCACCAGCTTGTCACCATGAAATTGCCTGGCAAAGTCGCACCGTAAGTGAGTGAGTGAAAATAGTATATAGCGCAGCACATGCGAACTGAATCGCCTCTGGGCGCTCGCTTGTTCCTTTTCTCCTTTGAACTCAAAAAAGATGGGTTTTGATCTTTCTCCTGAAGGTCAAGTGATTCTCCTCCAACCGAATGCTGGTTGGTAGAGCGTTCCATAGTCTGGGGCCTTGGACCGCGAATCTTCGCTCTCCTTTGGACTTGTATTTGGCTTTGGGCATTTGGAGTAGATTTTGATTGGTGGATCGCAGAACGCGATTGGGGTTATAAACTTTTATTTTTTCGCATAGATATTGGGGGGCACTTCCCAGAATACACTTATGCATCAGACAAAGTGTTCTGTCTTTTACTGGCAACCAATGAAGGGATCTCAGTGAAGGTGAGATTGATTCCCATGTTTTTTTCCCAGTCACAAGTCTAGCAGCTGTGTTTTGAATGACTTGCAGACGAGTGATTTGGTACTTTGGGAGTCCGAGATACAGGGCATTTGCATAGTCCAGTCTGGAGTTAACAATTGTTCCCACCACGACTGCTATGTCTTCTTTAGGAAAAAAGGGAATAAGTCTATGTAGTAGGCGCAGCAGATGGTGCGATCCGCTGACTACTGACCCTATTTGTGCATCCATTGTCATGTAGGTGTCGAAGATGACTCAGAGACTTTTGACTTTGGTGCTAGGGGCGATGATTTTGCCCAGAATGGGCTGAGGTGTCCAAGTTGTGGCAAGTTGGTTGTTTCCATTGGCGTGAAACAGAAGAAGTTCTGTTTTCGAACCGTTGAGTTTAAGGTAACTCTTTGTCATCCAGTTTTCTATCAAAAGACCCATGACTTTTAGATTGCTACAGTGTGAACTGAGCCTTAAGCCCTGTACACACGGCCAGGAATCCCATCAGGAAAAAACGTTGGTTTGGATTCCTGGCAAGCTTGCCGTGCATACAGATGGCCATTCAAAAGAACCTTCTTTTGAATAGTAAGAACGCAGTGACGTCATTAAGATAATTTTTAGGTACAGGTAATTGGCGCTGCTGTGTAAATGTGATCTGTATATCTCGTGTCGGGTACTTGTAGCAGATGGGTTTATTTGAAATAAAACTCCCCGCTTCACCAAGTGATCCCTTATTTCTGATAATCCCTCAGAGGGATAAGGGTGCTTTTTTGTGTCCTTGTGTGATCCTGATGGTGAGTACCTAGTGGAATTAGTGGTTATGAGGCCTTCTGTTTATATTTAATAATGTTTCAAAAAATATCTTGTTGAAGGTTTAGTATTGACAACTTGGTTAGTGGTATCACTCCAAAATCCAGTGTTGTGGTATAAAGTGCTGAGTGCTGTATAAAATCAAACAAACTATATAACAATATAGGTCAAACGTGATATCAAAAAAATATAGTGATGTCAAAAAAATTGTGTTTCAGGTATATAGTGACTTGTAAAAAGTTTTTTCCTTCTCTGCACCCTTAGGTTTCTGTGATCCAGTGCATGTGATGAAACCTAAGGGTGCAGAGAAGGAAAAAACTTTTTACAAGTCACTATATACCTGAAACACAATTTTTTTGACATCACTATATGTTTTTGATATCACGTTTGACCTATATTGTTATATAGTTTGTTTGATTTTATACAGCACTCAGCACTTTATACCACAACACTGGATTTTGGAGTGATACCACTAACCAAGTTGTCAATACTAAACCTTCAACAAGATCTTTTTTGAAACACTATTAAATATAAACAGAAGGCCTCATAACCACTAATTCCACTAGGTACTCACCATCAGGATCACACAAGGACACAAAAAAGCACCCTTATCCCTCTGAGGGATTATCAGAAATAAGGGATCACTTGGTGAAGCGGGGAGTTTTATTTCAAATAAACCCATCTGCTACAAGTACCCGACACGAGATATACAGATCACATTTACACAGCAGCGCCAATTACCTGTACCTAAAAATTATCTTAACACACCATCTCTCTTTGAGAGATTAAACAGAAGGCAGCAGCTCATATCCCCAGTCCTAGCGCGGATTAATTCCTAACATTCGCAGTGAAGTCATTGACTACGCCAAGTCTGTGCTTGTCACATTCGATGCCGTCGCCACCATCTTGCTACACCCTACACTACCGCGCATGCGTCAAAGTCTCATCGAGCATGCGCAGGTTTACCTGGGGACAGGTAAGCACGCTGATGTACAATTTTATCAGTAGCAAACACTCTGCCAAGAATCCCGACAAAAGAATAGAGAGCAGGTTCTCTATTTTTCTCATCGGAATTCCCAGCGGTTTTCTCGACGAGAAAGCATACACGCGCACAGTTTTCACTGCAAAAAGCTCTCCCAGCAGCTTTCTTGCCGAGAACACCAGTCGTGTGTACGAGACTTTAGTGCTGTAAATGCATTTAGAGCCTTAAAAAAAATTGTCAACAAAAATAAATGAATAGAAAAGACTGACACTAAAACATAGACTGCTAACTGTATTAAATTTAAAAAAAATAAGTATATTAAAGAAATCTAATCATTTAGATAGGTTAGAAATTATAAAAGTACAAGAAAACAAACAAAGATTTTTACCACAAACATGATAACCCATTTTGTTTTTTCTAAGCTTTCTGTCCTGGGGAGCCGGCCAAAGGTCATGTCATTAGGACTGCTCGCTCACGAGAGTTAATTTAATAAAGGAGATTATATGTATTTTGAATTATTTTAATTAATGGTTTTATGTTGTACTTGCTTTGATTTGGCAGACAAAGCGATTCCTATTTTAGACTGGTGAGGATGTAAAGTACATGTGTAGAGATAGATATAGCAGTACAGATGTTCAGGCTTGAAACAGAAAATGGTCATCCATTGCTCCATCTTCATATTTATTTCCTTGCTTCTGTGTTTCTATACAGTAGCAGAATATGTCTGCTGACTAAGTTAAAACCTTAACAAGCTTTTTGACCTTTGGGTCATCGGCTCTCCTCACACACCCCCTTCCTCTCCTCCCACCAGCACTGTTCTCAGCATCCCATGCTACTCAGTTACAATTGAATACACAAAAGAATTTGATCTTTCATCAGACTGGCCACATTCCCCTTCTTTGACCTAATAATGTGTTGTAACTGGATATATTACTTCTACACGGCAACAGCAGTGCAAAAGAGAAACTGAGCTGATTATTAACCCATTAACCCTTTTTGTCCTGAAAGAACCGGTTCATTTCTGTCAGACACCCAGAAGAATCTTATGTTCTCATATGTTTTCATGTATCTTGATGTAACTGAACAAAATTCACAAATGACATATAAGACTTACTGTTCCTGCTAATATTTACTGCTTCATACCTTTAGTGACTTTCTCCAACTTAAATCTTTCTTTGTTTTTTTTTCTTCTTAGGCCCTGTACACACGATCAGACCGGTCTGATGAGACTGGTCCGATGGACCGTTTTCATCAGACAACTCTGAACTTGTCTGATGTACGTACACACCATGGGACCAAAATCTGATCAGACCAGAACGCGGTGACGTAGAACACAACGACGTGCTGAAAAAACAAAGTTCAATGCTTCCAAGCATGCATCGACTTGATTCTGAGCATGCGCATGTTTTTGGTCCGATGCTTTTGTGTACTAACCATTGAATATGTCCGATGGACAGGTGTCCATCAGACAGGTTTTAAAGCATGTTTTAAAACTTTGGTCCGACGGACAACGGTCTGATGGGCCGTACACACCATCGAACTGGTCCGATGAAACTTGTCTTAAGACCAGTTTCATCAGACCGGTCTGATCGTGTGTACAAGGCCTTAGTATTGTACATTACTCTTGTGTCATGAAAGTGCTGTTCACTTTCCTGTGGAATTGGGGAAAGACCAGGGCTCAAGTCCTGCAGGAACGCATGGGAACGGAGTCCCTGCACTTTTTTCACAGCAGTAACGCAGTTCCCTTTGCAGGACTAGAGCAGCCAAGAGCAGCCGAGCCGCCCGAGCCAATCCTTCACTAAGCGGCGATGCCCAGCTCGAGTCACTGTCAGGGGCAGGCGAACCTTAGTAATCCTTTATGTTACTGCCCGCTTCCTGTATATGGATTCATCAGGTAGTGTGCGGGTATTCCGTCACTTCCTCGATGCCGCAATGTCTCCTGGGAGCTTTTGTCATTGTTCCCAGGAGACATTGCAGAGGTCTGCTTAAAGTTCTTTCTGAATCCTGTGATAACTTGTGGCAGACCTCCACAATGTCTCCTGGGAAGAATGAGAAAAGCTTCTAGGAGACATTACTACCCGATGAATCCATATACAGGAAGCGGCCAGTAACATAAAGGAGATTACTAAGGTTCAGTGGATCGAAAAAAAGAAAAAAAACATGCGGTTTAATTATTATGCATATGAGCGTATCATTTTTTTTTTGGGGGAGTGGATCTTGGGTGGGAGTTCCCACACTTTTTTCCCCAGGACTTGACCCCTGGGAAAGACTCTAAATTGAAACATGTCAGCATGCTTGAAAATTACTCCTTCTAAGGCCACTAATTGTACTTGATTATTGCAGATAAGAGTAAATGGGCCCTTACTTGCATTAATTAAGTAAAATTGGTGGTTGTCCACAGGTTTCTGTTTAGCTATCATCTTCCAAAATACTTTTTTTTTTGCCTGTTCTTGTTCATTTTGCCAGGACTGTAAAGGTTATGCTCATCTTACCTTACTCAGGTTTGATGGGCAGGCAGATGCCACTATCTATGATTGTTGATAGGCAGGGAAAACATTCCGACTGTCAGTTGCTGTACACAGTGTCAGTGCAAAAACTATATACATATTAACCTTTTGCTGGGCATACGTCTAGGGGATTTCTTTGAATATTTCCTGATGACATCTAAAGTAAAGAATAGTTCATGTCTGATTGCCTGAATATCGTGTAACTCTCTCTGATGGGAACCAACAGGTTAAGTAGACTAAGCTGTTATCTTCTTGGTGCCAAAGTGTTATGCACACCTTACCCATAGCTCCTTCCAGTGTAGTATAACATGAAGAATTTCTGCTTAATACTAGACACTGTATACAATCATCACAAATGTTGACCAAAAGGGACAGACTCAATTACCACCGACGGGAGGCCAAGGGCTCCCTCAGATCCATCCAAATGGACCAATTGTGTTCCCAGTTGACCTCTTGACATTGAAAGAAAAATGGCTGATTAATTCTCTTCTCCTTGTAACTCCCCCCTGCCTCACCACCCTGATAAACTTGTTTAGATTTCCCAGCTTGCAAAGAATGTTAAGTGAGGCATGTTTCAAAGAAGGGGGAGAAAGAGAAGGGAAATATGATCGGAAAACAATGATGTCCTGGTCCCCCTGCAGACACAAAGCAGAAAGCTGTCATTCAATCTGTAGCAACAGTGTGCAGAATCCAATATAAGATAAATGATTTCTCCCTACACTTCACCTTTCTGCCGTAGTGGTTCTCCCACTCACCTGCAGCCAGCCTGACGCCAGTCTAAATGAGCAATCCCGCAATCAAAAGTATCTTCTTTTTTTCCCTCAGTCTCAAATTCAGGTTTCCACTCATTTCTAGTTCATTGCCTGCAGTGCCTAAGATATATTTCTACAGAGCTGCCTAATTAAACTGTCTGTGTCTGCCTGTGTTCGAAAATCAGTAACTGGACCAGCAGACATTCCAGTGTTTGAAACGCTGCATTCACTCACTACCGGTATTAAAGAAAGCAGCAATGCTGATCACTTATCTTTTAAGTATTGTTGTGCCCATGTGCGCAAGGATCAATGATAAAGAGTATCAATCCAAATAGTTTCTTGTCTAGGATGCATCACATTCATTACATTCTAGTGCTGGTGTGTTAAATGTCTATTTTCCTGTTGAAGAACTACGGGTCCCAGTATGCATTGCCATCTGTGATTGGCAGGGCATGCTGAGACCTGTGTTACTTCAGTAAATGTGAGTGCGGTTGTTGTTATACATGATATGCTTACTGGGCAATTTAGGTAATTGTTAGAACTAATCAGTCATTGTATGGGGTTCCAATATATTATTGAAAGACAACAGATGTTCATTTGGATACCTCTCAGTTGGGACAGTCATATTATGGCCTCTTTTCAACATATATGCACTTGTTGTATGACCCCTTTTATTGCTTCCCTCACAACGTTCTGGTGCAGGACCTTATATTGAGAAACCTTTTATCAGATCTTCTAAGCCAGTTTTATTGGCTAAGATTTACTTCTTTTTATTAGCTATTTCAAACAGAAAAAAAAATCTACATTTTCTGTAGCCGATCCTACATTGACCGATTGGTTAAAACAGAAAGGAACTGGAATTGGAGTCATGTGTGAAAAGTGTTTGTAGGAAAATAAGAAATATTTTTAAACTGTAACATTTAAAGTGGAAGTTCACCCAAAAATAAATTTCTAAAAATACCTTGAGCTGACCGGTTAGACTGCAAGCATGCTGTTTTTTTTATTTTTTTCATACATACCGTGTTAGTGGTGTTTCATCTTTCCGCTTCCGGGTACGATTCTAGCGGGGCTGGGCGTTCCGATTTGTTTGACGTTCCTCCGACCGGCGCATACTGCGTGTCACGACTTTCCGAAAGAAGTCGAACGTCGCTGCGCAGGCGCCGTATAGAGCCGACTCTATACGGCGCCTGCGCAATGACATTCGGCTTCTTTCAGAAAGTCATGACGCGCAGTATGCGCCGGTCGGAGGAACGTCAATCAACTAGGAACGAAAATTTAGAAATTTATTTTTGGGGTGAACTTCCACTTTAATATGTTAAAACAACTAGAAATAAAAAAAGCCTTGCAGCATACTAAAAAGTGACCTGCATGTGATGCCTCGTACACACGATCGTTTTTCGGCATTAAAAAAACGTTGTTTTTCAGCATGTAGAAAAAACAAAGTTTTTCCAACTTCATCATTAAAAACGATATTGCCCACACACCATCGTTTTAAAAAAAATTATGAGCAAAGCGCAGTGACGTAAAACACGTAAAACACGACACTCTAAAGGGGAAGTTCCATTCAAGCTCCCATCTCCTAACTTGCTTCTGAGCATGCGCGGGTTTAAAACGTTGTTTTTAACGCCGTTTTAGCCCACACACGATCATTTATTACAACCCGAAAAACGACATTTTTAAAAACGACGTTAAAAAATGCAGCATGCTCAATTTTTTTTTTGTCATTTTTCAGAAGATGAAAAACGACGTGAAGCCCACACACGATCATTTGAAATTACGTTTTTAAAAACGATCGCGTGTACGGGGCATAAGAGATGTCAGTAAATGAATTTATAAATTGTTGCACATCTTACAACAAATGTTTAAACTGCCAGAGCAAAAGTTAATGACACGTGATGAGTTCATTGATATGCCTGAATCTGGATTTGGATTGGACTGTGTTGGTGCTGATTGAAGAGTTGGAATTGTGATTTCTACCAAAAAAAATTGCACCATTGTCCCCACTGTGTGAGCAATGGTATTGCTGTCTATCCTTGGTCCATTGTACATCCAACAAACCTGTCTTCAGCCTACTCCCCTTTACAGCTGTCACCCAGTTGCTAGGTACGACCCCCTCACATAAAAGCATAGTAGAGCAAATCTGTCAGAAATAGGACACACTGAAAAAGTACACTGCAATGCTACCTATCATTCCTTATCACCATTATCATTGCAGTGCCTAAAGTAGGTAGTAGTCAGGGAGAAAATACCTAGTGGCATTTGCTATATGCCCTGTCAGTGCAAAAAAACATTCTTTCATTCATCACACTTATTTGGTAAACAGTAGAAGTAAACCTTAAGGCTCCATGCACACTGAAGCTGATAAACTGCAGTTTATTGGCATTTTTTTTTTTTAAAGCCCATAAACTGAACTCTATGTTAGCCTATGTGCCCATGCACACTTGGGCGTTTTTCAGTGTTAATGAGCTTTGGAGTTTATTGGCTTTTTTTTTGAACGCCCGAAATTAGCGTTCAAAGTGCCGTTTTTCAGCAGGAAAAAACACAAAACGCCGAAAAACGCTGGCGCTAGTGTTTTTTTTTAGCTTTTATGTATCTATTGAAAAAAAAAACAGTATAAAAAAAAAAAAGCTGGCGCGGCGTTTTTCTGCGTTTTTTGGCGGTTTTCTGCGTTTTGCGTTTTTTTGTGTTTTTTACCACCGAAAAACAGCATTTTGAACGCAAATTTCGGGCGTTCAGAAAAAAGCCAATAAACTCCAAAGCTCATTAACACTGAAAAACGCCCAGGTGTGCATGGGCACATAGGCTAACATAGAGTTCAGTTTATGGGCTTTAAAAAAAAAGCCAAAATGCCAATAAACTGCAGTTTATCAGCTTCAGTGTGCATGGAGCCTTAAGGCCTCGTACACACGAGGCAATCTATTTGAACAAATCTGTTTGCTAGGATTTTGGTTTGCTCGCGTGTACACACGAGCAAACCAAAATCCCCGCCAGCAGACGGCGCGCTGACGTGGCGGTGACGTTGAAGCCGCCACGTCACCGCACCAGGAAGTAAAACACTTCCGCGCATGCGCCGAATCCATTCGGCGCCGGTGCGAGACGGCATGTCTGCTGGTAAGTGTACTAACCAGCAGACATGTCGGGCGGACGGATTCCCACCCGATAGATTTCAAAGCATGCTTTGAAATCTGTCGGGTGGCCAAATCCGTTGGCTCGCCCGTACACACGATCGAGCAGACAGATTTGATCGTGTGTACGAGGCCTCATGTGCACATGTATCTATTGTCGCTCAAAAAAAAACAAAGTAATAGTGTTTTTTTATATATATATATTTTTGTGGGTAGCCATGAAAAAATAAGCCAATATTGGGCAATTTTTTTTAAATATATTCTACATGCATGTACATGAGAGGTACAGCCCAAGAAATACTGTCACACCATACCTATGCAGCATATACCTATTGACAATTTGTGTACTTATTTTCAGAATGTTATCTTTTTTCCTTGTACAGCTACACAATATATATTGTATATTATTCAGAGCATATTTAAAAGTATATTCTTCATCA
Organism: Rana kukunoris; assembly: GCA_029574335.1. Taxonomy (NCBI): domain Eukaryota; kingdom Metazoa; phylum Chordata; class Amphibia; order Anura; family Ranidae; genus Rana; species Rana kukunoris. Next base: position 247,803,971 of record CM056059.1, read on the forward strand.
GAAGAGTTGAATGGTGTTGGAGAACTGGAGCTAGGGCTAGATATCGCTAAAAAGACCAAATCAATGTGTGCAGTGTTAAGAACACATTGCTCTCAGGGAAACATACACATATTTTGCTCCAATCATAAAATAACTACAGTCATAAAAACCAGGCAGGCTCTGAAAATATCTTGGGCATGGTCAGGAGAGGGTATTCTGTGCCTTATGTCCCTGAACTAATCTAATGATGCGACATTATCCAAATTTACCAGCAGGTGGTGCTGCAATCTTCAATTAATGATGTTAAACTAAGATGGGGCTGAACCCATGAAGGGGGTGGGGGGTATTGTGTGTGGGGGGGGGGAGGGGGGTGGGGTGCTCTGTTATTAATATCTTTACTTTTTGTGCATTACAGTTTTTCAAGTTACACTTTAAATAGAATTTATAGGATCTATAAACAGTATTGATAATTGCAAGTGTTGAGTTCAGTAACCAGTGAATAGTTGCATTACTATAGTGTCAATTACACGATTATTATCTGGTATGGGCAGTCATTATTTTTTTTCTAAGTTGTACTTAGTAGATAAAAATATTAGACGTGTGTGTGTTTTATTTATAATATATTTGTATATGCAAGGTTTTTTTTTTTTTTCTTTTTGGTCAAAGAGCTTTTGATGTGCTCTTGTTTCATGTGTATTAGAATGTGTTAAGTGTATATTAGCATCACTTATACATTTATGAAGGATTATACTGGCTAATTATGTTTTTGTCATACACACGTTCGGATTTCAAACAGACTTTTCCGTGGAGTTTGCTCCGAAGGGCATTGTTCGTGAACTTGGTATGCCTACACACGGTAGGAATTTTTCAGTCAACAAATACAAACGTAGTGATGTAATAGACTCACTACGCGATTTTTCTGCTCTTTGTTGTCTGATCTTTAGCATTGGTTCTGAGCATGCGTGTTTGTACTTTGGACTTTAGTCCGATGGACTTGTGTACAGACGATCGGATTAGCCAATATAGGAAATTTTTTTGCTTGAATGTTTGTTCACACATCGAATATTTGTCCGATGAAAAAGCGAAAAAGCTTGCCCGATGGAGCGTACACGCGGTTGGATTGTCTGCAAAAACAGGTCAGTCGGAGGTTTGTTGTCAAAAATTCTGATGGTGTGTATGTGCCTTCATTTCTGTTGTCTTTTGTGGTTATTTACTCATTTTTATGAATAGGTAAAATGTGCTGTAAGCAAAAAGCATATTGTGCCTCATATGGACTTCTCATTAGGCCACATCAGGCAACCAAAACTAAGTAAACAGGCTTCTCCCATTGACACCAATACAGTAAAACCTTGAATTGTGAGCATGCTTATAAACCAAAGCACTTGTATATCAAAGCAAATTTTCCCATAAGAAATAATGGAAACTCAAATGATTGGTTCCACAACCATTTATTAATAAGTCATTCAGTTTATAGTCCATATAAAAAGATTATAGCAATGTTATAAGTTATGTAACTATAAAATGTCCATCCACAGATGGAAGCCTCCACAAGGGGAATAAAAGCAAAATCCAGCAGGAGCTACAGAGTATAAAAGAGAAGAGAGGCGCCTCCAAGTGTAGCAATATGGTTAAGTTTAATGAAGGTACAATATTTAGCAACTCACATGGTTGCTGATTAAGGCTCCATTCACACCTAGGCGTAGGCGGTATGCGGCGTATTGCGGCAACATGAAATAGGCATTTTGTCCCCGCGCCTTGTTTTTTGCTGGAGGGGTGATTATTACATTGTCGGCAATGCCCGAACGCCGAAGACACCTGAAAAAAAGGGTCCGGGACTTGTTTTGAGCTTCAGGCGTACGGCGTTCGGCGTGAAGATGTGAACCATCTCCATAGCCGACAATGTTAATTCGCCCCTCCAGCGTATTTCAGGCTGCTACAGCATCGGGCAACAAAACGCCTAGGTGTGAATGGAGCCTAAAAGAGGTACATCTAAGTATGCAGGCATATGGGGTAAAGCTGCCCACATAGACCATCCTCCTCACCACTGGTTGTCTGCAAAAGTGACCGGGAAGACTACCCTGCAGTAGAGCGCTCTGAAAGGGGCAACGTGGAAGGGGCAACATCAATGTTGGTGAGGAGGAGTGGTCTATGTGGACAGCTTTACCCCGGATGCCTGCATACTTAGATGTGCCTGTTTAATCATCAACAATGTGAGTTTCTAAATGTTGTACCTTCATTAAATGTAACCATATTGCTACACTTTGAGGTGCCTCTCTTCTACTTTATACTCAGTTGGGTCATGACGCTACTCTTATATTAAGACATCGCTTGTATATCAAGTCAAAATGTATTATAACATTTTGCTTGTCTTGCAAAACGCTCTCAAATCAAGTTACTCTCAAACCAAGGTTTTACTGTATCTATGCTAGTAAACATGAACATGCTTGTGTGTAAGCCTGACAGCTGGGGAGATGTTCCTGGTACCGGTGTAAAAAAGGAATACTTTTTCCAATGACACCACTGGTCACCAATGCTAGGGCATTTTTCCTCCTCTGTCTACCAATGTAAAGGGACAATACTTTATATATTCCATGTTACACACTTCTAATCACAAGCTTGAGTCTCAGGCGGCGTACACACGACCAAGAAACTCGTCGGGTGAAACACATCGTTTTCCCCGTCGAGTTCCTTGTTCGGCTGTCAAAAAACTTGTCGAGCCAAATTTTCCCATTGCCGTCGAGGAAATCGAGAACATGCTCTCTTTTTGACTCGACGAGTTTCCCGACGGGTTTCTCGGTGAAAAGTGTACACACCGCCCTATACTACCCAAACCTGCCATTATACTACCCAAACCTGCCACTATACTACACAAGCCTGCCAAACAGTGCCTATAGTAGCAATATGCTTTATATTAATATTGGTAAAGTTGTTGTTGTTGTTAATATTTATTTGTGTAACTTAATTCTGCATAAAACATTTAACAGTGTAATTTCATAAGATTATTTTACAAGGGTGTGTTTAGGGGTGGAATTAGGGGCAGGGTAGGGGTTGGGTGGGGCAACTGGTGGTGAGTAACTCCTAAGGCCTGGCTAATAGCTCAGGACTTGAAATGTTGAGCCCTGACAGCATGTAGAGTGCAGGAACTAGGATTATGTCAAAATAGCATACAGGTTATGGAGATCAGAATTTTAACATACAAGTGTAATGTTCAACCTAGAATATAGGGTGCAGGGACACGACTATGTGCTTTCAAAATATATAGAATCCAGTGGTCATAATGTTAATGTAATATAGTACAACATGCAATATAGGCGGTGAAGTGTAATGCCGCGTACACACGATCATTTTTTTGTGATGAAAAAAACGACGTTTTCTGTGAAGTAAAAAACGACGTTTTTGAAACGTCACTTTTCAAAGACGATGTTGCATACACACCATCGTTTTTTTCACAAAAAGCGAGGTTACGTTCACCACTCTTTTCCATTGAAGCTCGCTTCATAACTAGCTTCTGGGCATACGTGGGTTGAAAAACGTAGTTATAAATGACGTTTTTGCTACACACGGTGACTTTTTGTGAAACAAAAAATGACGTTTTGAAAAACGACACAAAAAATTCAAACATGTTGGAATTTTTTTTTGGTCGTTTTTTTGAAGACAAAAAACAACGTTTTGCCCACACACGATCAATTTAAATGACGTTTTAAAAAACAACGTTTTTTTTCATCGCAAAAAACGACCGAGTGTACGCGGCATAAGTATCAGAATTTGTAACATGCAGCTAAGCACATTCAGTGCAGTGGTCATGACTGTTCAACATACAGTATATCCCAGGGGCGGACTGAGCATTGAGTCACTTGGGCACTGCCCGAGGGCCCCATGCCACTAGGGGGCCCCATCAGGGTTGCCAGGCTCAGTAAAACCAGGGACAGTATGTAAAATTCAGGTTTTTTTTTTTTACATCTGCCCCTGATATGACCGAAACCAACATGCTTTTGATGTGGAAATCCAGCGATTTTAGCTGCCCTGCCTCTGCACTGCCTCCTGGCGTGGTGGCCATCAGTAAGCCCGGGGGCCCCATAATCTTCTATTGCCCGGGGCCCCATGAGTTGTCAGTTCGCCCCTGGTATATCCTTGTGTATAGGTTGAGGGGGTCACAGTATGTAATATACAACTTAGCCTTCGGAGTGCAGTGGTTAGAGTTTGTAAAATACTTGTGATTCATACACTATGTTGTATATAATGTACTTCCACTTTCATTGCTGGAAGATAGGAGGAATACAATACCTCTCTAGTGTTGCTAGTAAGTGAGAGGAAACAATAGCCAAGTGTAAGTGGGAGGGAAAACATGTCCCAGTGCAGTGGCATGTGGAAGGAAAAAATGCACCATGTCCATGGCAGGAAGAATGCTCCAGACCACTAGTATTTATGTACAGTAAATGGGAAAAGTATGCCTGGTCTCAGTGGTTCAAGTGTCAGGCCCCATACACACGATCGGACATATCCGATGAAAACGGTCCGCGGACCATTTCCATCGGATATGTCCGATCGGGAGTTTGATCCGATGGCGTGTACACACCATTGGATCAAATTCCCCGCCGCCGGACGGCGCGGTGACGTGGCGGTGACGCGGCGGTGACGTTGACGCCGCCGCGTCACCGCACCAGGAAGTAAAACACTTCCGCGCATGCGCCGAATCCATTCGGCAGCGGCGCGGCGGCGGTGGGGGCCGACATGTCTGCTGGTAAGTGTACTAACCAGCAGACATGTCGGGCGGACAGATTCCCACCGGATAGATTTCAAAGCTTGCTTTGAAATCTGTCGGGTGGAGAAATCTGTCCGCTAGCCCATACACACGAGCGGAGATGTCTGCTGAAACGGTCCATCGGACCGTTTTCAGCGGACATATCCCCTCGTGTGTACGCGGCCTCAGAGTAAAAAGCACATTTTTTTTAGGACCTCAGCAAGTAGGTTGTTCCAAGCATCTAAGAGAATTTTTTATTTTTTTTCAGTGGATTTAAGCTGTCTTAGGCCACGTACACACGATCAGACCGGTCCGATGAAACTGGTCCGACGGACTGTTTTCATCGGACCACACTGAAGTGGTCTGATGGTCTGATGTGCGTACACACCATCGGGCCAAAAATCAGATCAGACCAGAACGCGGTGACGTAGAACACGACGACGTGCTGAAAATACGAAGTTCAATGCTTCCCAGCATGCGTCGACTTGATTCTGATCATGCGTGGGTTTTTGGTCTGATGCTTTTGTGTATTAACCATCGAATCTGTCCGACGGACAGATTTTAAAGCAAGTTTTAAAACTTTGGTCCGACGGACAACGGTCTGATGGGCCGTACACACCATTGAATTTGTCCGATAAAACTGGTCTTAAGACCAGTTTCATCGGACTGGTCTGATCGTGTGTACGCAGCCTTAGTTGCTTCTGTGTTTTCATTGAATCCCGGGCAAATTCAATGTTGGGATCAGAACACTGTGGGGGCTGATACAAACAAAATGCCTCCTGCACATAAGTGTGATAGCCTGGTATATGTTTAGAAGTCAACTCCATGTCACTAGGAAATGGCTTTTAGCTTTGTTGCCCTCGAGGACTGGGAATGTCAAAAAACAAACAAGAGGGCTCACCAGCCTAGTGCATTATCCCACAACATTTATGTAAATTCGGCATAAATTATACTTACAAGCATGTGAATTAAAATTGCTCATTGAACTACTCATCTCTAGCTTAGTGGTCCAGAGTACAGGGGGGACCTCACCAGAATCCTCAGTGGTTGATGCGTTTTGAAGGCAACCTCTTCTTCATCAGAGCCCTCTATTGTGGGGCTGGACATTTTTTCAAGGATTTTTTGTTCTTTTTTATTTCACAGAAGTTGGCTCTTTGTGTGTTTGGCTGTTTGTTTGGAGTCATTGGGGGGTTATTTACGAAAGGCAAATCCACTTTGCACTACAAGTGAACTGCAAGTAAGGGCACTTGTAAGTGCAGTTGCTGTAGATCTGAGGGAAAGCGCTGAGATTAGGGGAAGCTCTGCTGATTTTATCATTCAATCATGTGCAAGCAAAAATTAAGTTTTTTTATTTTCCTTGCATGTCCCCCTTAGATCTACAGAGACTGCACGTGAAAGTGCACTTGTAGTGCAAAGTGTATTTTTCCCTTTCGTAAATAACCCCCATTGTCTTACTGCATTAATGTGAGACTGATCAGATGCCTCCTTGACAATATTTTATGATGGATAAGTATCTGTCTGTACATTTCAACATTTATTTATTCTGACCAAACCCATAACTCCTTCATAAGAAGTGCAACCCAAAACCTGCAAGACATCTCCATGTTTCACTGTTGCCTGCAGGTTGTAATGCCCTTTAGATATTTCAAACTTGTGTTTTCATACATCTGCAAATAACGTGGCCTTGTTTACACACTGGAGGAAAGGCTTTTTAGCTGCCAGTCTTTCCCGAGGACCTCCTCTGACCAGGTTTTTCTGGATTAATGATGGGTGTACCAGGGTTCCTATTTATGTCTGGTAAGTTTGGGCCAGTGGGGCCACTGAACATCTTCTGGGTGCCAAGTAATGCTAGTGTTATTTGTACTCGGAGTCTCAGGTAATCGTGCTAGGGAAAGATCAGAGGGGAAACAGGGAAATAGACCTAGAGGTGGGAAAGTGACCTGAGGCGTGCCGGGGTCACGTGGTCAGTATGCCTAAAAGGGGGCATACCCAAGTAGAAGTAAAAGAAGAAATAGCAATAAAAAAAGGGGATGGGTGGGTGGGACACAGGAAAACCGACGCCCAGAAGGAGGAAGGAGGATGGGTTTAAATACCCCCCCGACTCCTCCTACAAATACAGGCTGACCTGCAGTCAGCCTTTCACTTGTACTCGGAGTCTCAGGTAATCGTGCTAGGGAAAGATCAGAGGGGAAACAGGGAAATAGACCTAGAGGTGGGAAAGTGACCTGAGGCGTGCCGGGGTCACGTGGTCAGTATGCCTAAAAGGGGGCAAAGATAAACCAGTAGGATGAGCTGACCAAGAGATTGAAATGAACGAACTGTAAACAACCCAAAGCCTCCAACGCAAGAATACCTGTGACAGACATGCGGAACTGGGATATGACCGGAAGGAATGCTGACAATTGCCGATCTAACTCCTCAATCACAAGAATACAGACCTCCCCCCCCCCGATGAATGGCCCAAGAAACTGCACCTGTGCCGAAAGCCGGCCCAGAGTGGATGTTAAAGTGCTACCCTAGTTAGTCGGCAGGGAATGGCTACATGTCGAGCCCTATGCTAGCAGAGAAGGGAGTACTAGGGAAAGGAAAGTAGCCTCCCCCTGAGTACATCCACCAAAGTCTGGTGCCCGGACTGTACTGTGCACCAGCTTGAAAAACCCGTTTGAGCTGAAAGTGGCAAAAGAAAACAAAAACGCAAGTAGGTACTGAATGTCTGTGAGAAAAGGACCCAGGATACCGAGATAGAAACGCCTGGAAGATATCCCAGGCCCCAGTCAGGGACTTCCTAGGCTAAATGAAAAGGACTTGAAGATCAGGCTCCGTCTGTAACAAAGGAGAAGGCTAAATTGGGAGGTTCAAAGAGGGCGTTCCACCATGTATAGAACCCGTAACTGGAGAAGGACGGATGGCGGCAAAATCTGCAATATCTGCCGCCTATGACATGAATTCTGCAAAGAAGAAGAACATTGTTAAAACAAAACAAGACCAACAAGCCCCAACTTACCTCAGGAGAATGAAAATCCCTACCTACCCTCACCACTACCTGTGCAGGTGTCCGTGATTAACACACGCAGTGACGTAGAGCAGAAATGAATACATAGCACAAGACTGTAAAACGTGTCAGTCCGAGGAAACTAGCGAGGCTGAGCAAGCCTGAGGCAAATCAGGCCAATTAAAAACGTAACACTCAAGCCTATGAACCTGAAGACGTGTCAGGCAAGTGATGCAAGTAGTGAGATCACGTGACGTATGAATGTATGTAATGAAAGACGTGAGAAGCGGATGAGGGGACTTGCCACCGCACAAGCCAATTAGAAACGAACATCTCAATCCGACAGTACCCCGTAAACGTGACGGGTAACCGAGCAGTGGAGGGTGGTCATGAACTAACGTGAGGATATGAATGTGACATGTATGCACAGACTATGAAAAAAAAACTGTAGCTGAGTGTAGGACCACTGCCGCTGGACTGAGAACGTGACCACCCCAAAATTGCAAAGGCCGAGCAACCTGAGGCGTAACAGGCAAATTAAAAACGTACACTCAGGCCTGATGAACCTGAAGACGTGTCAGGTCATTGTATGAGAAAATGAAATGTCAAGATGCATGAAATGTATGAGAAACGGATGAGGAGACTTGCCACCATACAAGCCAATTATAAAACGCTCATCTCAATCCGTAAGCACCCATAAACGTGATGGGTGACCCCCCCCCAGCGGTGAACGCTATGAACCTAAATAAACGTGCCAATGCTATCAACTAGAAAATGTCGCAACTGAAACCCTGCATGAGAACGTAAGTTGTATGAGATGTACATACCCGAGAACATGAATAGCATGGGAAACAAAAACATGAGAAACGTAAAACCTAAGAACATAAAAAACCATGAGAAACTTAAACGTATGAAAAGCCTAATCACATGAGAACGTGAGAAATGTGAAAGCATCGTGACTGAAACCTGCATGAGAACCGTAACCCTGAGAATCTGAATGCGTGAGAACCGTAACGTAAACGGAAAGTAGAAACATAGAAATGCATGAGACACGGAAAAACATAGAGAACCTAAATAGCATGAGCAACGTGAGAACATGAAATAGCAAGAGAAATGTGTACACTTGACAAACGTGCTCGTATGAGAACATGAACAGTAACCACACAAGAACATGACTAGCCTGAGCCATGCAATTGCACCAGAACATAACCATGAGAAATGAAATGCAAGAGAAATACCATGAGAACCGTAACCGCATGGGAAGATAACATGAACAGTGTAACGCATGAGAATGTAATCGCATGAGAGACACCATGGAATGTAATCGCACGAGAACTAGCCTGAAAAACCGTAATTGCACGAGAACAAGCATGAAAAACCGTAATGTACGGTAACAAGCATGAAAAACGTAATCGACATGAGAACCTATCACGAGAAACAAATCGCATGAGCAACGTAATCGCATGAGAACCACCATGATAACAAATCGCATGAGAAACAAATCGCATGAGAAACGTAATCGCATGAGAAACGTAATCGCATGAGAACCACCATGATAACCGAATCGCATGAGAAACAAATCGCATGAGAAACTATCCCAAGCAACAAATCTCATGAGAAATTATCATGAGAAACAAATCGCATTAGAAACTATCACAAGCAACACATCTCATGAGAAATTATCACGAGAAACAAATCGCATGAGAAACTATCACAAGCAACAATCTCATGAGAAACTGTCACGAGAAACAAATCGCATGAGAAACTATCACGAGAAACAAATCGCATGAAAACTATCACGAAAAACAAATCGCATGAGAACCTATCACGAGAAACAAATCGCATGAGAAACTATCCCGAGAAACAAATCGCATGAGAAACTATCCCGAGAAACAAATCGCATGAGAACTATCACGAGAAACAAATCGCATGAGAAACGTAATCGCATGAGAAACTATCCCGAGAAACGAATCACATGATAAACTATCACGAGAAACGAATCGCATGATAAACCATCACGAGAAACGAATCGCATGAGAAACTATCCCGAGAAACGAATCACATGATAACCATCACGAGAAACGAATCGCATGAGAACCATCACGAGAAACGAATCGCATGAGAAACGTAACCGCATGAGAAACTATCCCGAGAAACGAATCACATGAGAAACTATCACGAGAACCTAATCGCATGAGAAACTATCACAAGCAACAAATCGCATGAGAACTGATACGAGAAACAAATCGCATGAGAAACAATCCCGAGAAACAAACTCGCATGAGAAACGTAATCGCATGAGAACTTAATCACGAGAAACGTAATCGCATGAGAACTATCACGAGAAACGAATCGCATGAGAAACTATCACGAGAAACGAATTGCATGAGAACTATCACGAGAAACGAATCGCATGAGCAACGTAATCGTATGAGAAACTATCACGAGAAACGAATCGCATAAGAAACTATCACGAGAAACAAATCGCATGAGCAACTTAACCACATGAGAAACGTAATCGCATGAGAACTATCACGAGAAACGAATCGCATGAGAAACTATCACGAGAAACGAATCGCATGAGCAACGTAATCGCATGAGAAACTATCACGAGAAACGAATCGTATGAGAAACTATCACGAGAAACAAATCGCATGAGAAACTATCACGAGAAACGAATCGCATGAGAAACTATCACGAGAAACAAATTGCATGAGAACTATCACGAGAAACGGATCGCATGAGAAACGTAACCGCACGAGAAACGTAACCGCACGAGAAACGTAATCGCATGAGAAACGTAATCGCATGAGAAACGTAATCGCATGAGAAACGTAATTGCATAAGAAACGTAATCGCATGAGAAACGTAATCGCATGAGAAACGTAAACGCATGAAAACTTATCATTGAGAACATAACTAGCCTGAGAAATGTGATCGCCTAAGAACATGAATGGCCTGAGAAACGTAAACACATGAGAACATAACTTACCTGAGAAATGTGACAGCCTGAGAAATGAGACATGAAAAGCATACTGAACCTGACTGAAACATGCACTCACTAAGCTCACTAACTAATCTCACTAACTGTCCGATCACTGCCAGCACCTACAACAGGGGAAAGCAAGGACGTACAACCCATCTATACCTAGTACTGTAACGCAAGATGGGGGGAAGAGGGGGGGGCTGGTGAGTAACATCCAATGCTACTACACTGGCTCCCACACACACTAAAGAAAGTAACCAACAGATCACTATTCAGCGGTGCGGCAGTCTAACTTAAGTCCACCTTACCTTGAGAGGTTCCTGCAACCACCTGCTGAGGGGTAACATGTCACTGGCCTGGCACAGACACTGAAGTGTTGCTGAGGAACTAATGGGGGGGGGGGGGGGGGGGGGTCGAGCGCCAATCATCTCCCTATGTGAAGTTCCAGCCTAGTATAGCGCCGTGGGCGGGTGACGGCATTGGAGCAAGACACTAAGCTATGCATGAAGCTGGCACTGCCATGCTAACGGCAAACATGTCCGGTGAGTGCTGCTGACTCGGTATTGCATTGCAGACCCCTCCCCTCCCGACTGACACCTGACAAAATGGCCAGAGCTGACAGCCACAGATCCTTCCCCTCCCCCCTGACACCATGTGGAGTGGACCTTGCTCTGCCCGCCCGCCCCCTAAGTTGCTCCTGGGAACGAGCGGACCTCGTAGTGCCCCCACAACCACTTAGCCAAGCCCCCCCAGCTACCAAGAGCGAACACACACTCCCCTGCAAACACTCCACCGCAGAAAGAGGAGCGAACAGTAAGGAGGGAGAAAGCAACTCGCGCTCTGCTGCAGCCAACAGCCGACGCAGCGTGCTACTCCTGGAGCACCTGTCGGCACACTGATGTCCCCCACGGTAAAAGCGCGGGGAGCTCTCCCGCCCGTAGATGCCCCATACAGCCCAGATGGAGGTGGCCGACGCTCGCTTGTGGGGCTCCCCCGACTCCTAAACCTGTAAATAAGAAGGGAGACATGGGGGCCCCTCGTGGAGCCTCGCGTCCTGCTGACACTGACAGAGACGAAAACCGGAAGTGACGTCAGACGGGTCGCGCCGGAAATGACAGGCATAAACACAGGAAAACCGACGCCCAGAAGGAGGAAGGAGGATGGGTTTAAATACCCCCCCGACTCCTCCTACAAATACAGGCTGACCTGCAGTCAGCCTTTCACTTGTCCCTTATCCACAACACTACGTTTCCTTATGCCGCGTGTAAAAAACAACGTTTTTAAAAAATGTCATTTAAAACGATCGTGTGTGGGCTTCACATCATTTTTCAGGTTCTGAAAAACGACAATTATTTTTTTTTTCGAACATGCTGCATTTTTTAACGACGTTTTAAACAATGTTGCTTTTCGGGTTGTAAAAAATGATCGTGTGTGGGCTTAAACTACGTGAAAAAAACCTGCGAATGCTCAGAAGCAAGTTATGAGATGAGAGCGCTCGTTCTGGTAAAACTAGCGTTCGTTGGAGTAAGCGCATTCATCACACTGTAACAGATAGAAAAGCGTGAATCGACTTTTACAATTAGCTAAAGCAGCCCAAAGGGTGGTGCCATCCGAATGGAACTTCCCCTTTATAGTGCCGTCGTACGTGTTGTATGTCACCGTGCTTTACTAGAGCATTTGTTTTAACGATCGCGTGTAGGCAACGTCGTTTTAATGATGAAGTTGGAAGTGTTTTTTCTAGAGGCTGAAAAACTTATTTTTTTACAAGCCGAAAAATGATCGTGTGTACGCTGCATAAGCCAACTGCTATATTTTCTGTCTCCAAAATCGCCTGTTCATTTTTGCATCTGCAGAAGAGCCTAGACAGCCCTTCAAGAAACAACTGTCTGCACTGAAATTGCTGCCTGTGAGTGACCTTATTGGTGCAGTAAGACCACCATGTGTTGTGACTTGCCGCTGTGCTCTTGTCTTGCAATTTTGTAAGCTTTTGTCTTCTTTGGCCTCAACATGTTAGCAGAGCATGGATTTCCGCATACACAGCTGATTCTGTTTAATTTACAATAGTTGATCATTAGCACCTCTTTGGTATAATTGTTTAATCATGCACTGGACCATATTCCTGCAAAATCCTTAAAGGAGTTGTAAAGGCAGAAGGTTCTTCATTCTATGCATTAAGATAAAAAACCTTTTGTGTGTAGCAGCCAACCCAGCAACCCCTAATTACTTACCTGAGCCCCATCTCTCTCCAGCGATGATCATGAATATCTAAGCTATCCCGATCACTCCTCCTGATTGACTGAGACACAGCAGCAGCGCCATTGGCTCCTGCGGTTGTCAATCAAAGTCAGTCAGCCAATCAGGGTAGAGAGGGGCCAGGGCCGGCTCGGGGCTCTGTATTTGAATGGACACGCTTCCTGAAGACGTTCACAACGAAACGTACGTCGAGGCGGTACGCATCCACGCTCCACTCGTCACTTCCTGTCCCGCTGGTTCCGTACCTCAACTGAATGGAACGCACGCCAGAATCATCTGTCTAGCGCCCGGGATCAGTAATCTATCTCCCACGCGACTTAGCCTCAGTGCCGGGTTTGGGGCACAACTTAATGTAAGCAGCCATTTGGCAGTTTTTTACCTTTTTATATTATAATAAACGGATTACACTATGTTGGCATTATTCTATTATTACATGTGATTATTGGAATCCATCTGAACATAAGCATATCCAACGCCAGGACATGTTTGCAATTGCAGGCTTTGCTGCACAAGCTGTTCATGACTCCTTCTTTTGATAACAAATTAAGGGTCATGTCCATCTGGTAAGGAACCATTTCACTCATTCACCTTGGGTGTGGAATATAGTTATTGGTGAAGGTGGACTACACATCATATGAATATCGGACTTGATCTGACCTGTTTTCTTTATATGGACTCACGGATTATAAAATTTTCTTCACACTTGTATTTAATTTGCACATTCAATTTGTATCTTATATCACGTGTGTGTCTTTTATGTTGATCCTTCTTCGTTTTGACACCAAAGGTTTATATGGACTTTCACGCTAGATCATCTAGTATCTTAAAGGGGTAATTCCCCCAAAAACCTTTTTTTAACATTGCATGAGGCTCGTTATGTCAAGGGGAATCGGGTAGTTTTTTATTAGAAACGAAGCAATACTTACCGTTTTACAGATGCATCGTCTCCGTCACTTCCGGGTATGATCGTCTGGTCTGGGCGTGCCTATTTGATTGACAGGCTTCCGACGGTCGCATACATCGCGTCACGAGTAGCCGAAAGAAGCCGAGCGACGGTGCGGCTCTATACTGCGCCTGCGCACCGTCGTTCGGCTACTTTCGGAAAATCGTGACGCGATGTATGCGACCTCGGAAGCCTGTCAATCAAATAGGCACGCCTATAGTCGGAGCCCATACCCGGAAGCGTCGGAGACGATGCATCTGTAAAACGGTAAGTACGGCTTCATTTCTAAAAAAAAAAAAAATGATTCCCCTTGACATAACGAGCCTGAATAAATGTTAAAAAAAAGGTTTTTGGGGGAACTACCCCTTTAACAGTTATATTTACACCTATGTATGCATTGTTTTTTATTATGTTTGTATATTAGCGCACCCAGCCCCCATTCCAAAACATCGGACACACATAGCTGTGACTAGGCTCCAGTGCCCCCATAATAAAATGCTGACTGTCGGGGCACTCGATAGGAGGGAGGGGCCAGGAGCAGCAAAGAGGGACCCAAGAAAAGTATGATCAGGGCTGCTCTGTGCAAATCCAACTGCACAGAGAAGTACCTGTGCAATTGGTAAGTACCCCTTAGGCCGCGTACACATGATCGGTCCAAACCGATGAAAACGGACTGAAGTCCAGTTTCATTGGTCCAAACCGACCTTATGTATGGCCCATCGGTCCGTCGTCCTTCAGACCAAAGTTTTAAAACTTGCTTTAAAATGGGACTGATGGACGCCTGACTATCGGTCCAAACCGATGGTTAGTATGCAAAAGCATTGGTTCAAAAACCAGCGCATGCTCAGAATCAAGTCGACGCATGCTTGGAAGCATTGAACTTCGTTTTTTCAGCACGTTGTTGTGTTTTACGTCACCGCGTTCTGACACGATCGATTTTTGAACTGATGGTGTCTACGCACATCAGACCATCAGGCCACTTCAGCGGTGACCCGATTAAAACGGTCCATCGGACGATTCTCATCGGGGTTGGACCGATCGTGTGTACCCGCCCTTAGGAACAACTGGGGGTCTACACATATTGTGGCTTCAATGCTTTGTTTTGTGGCCGTGGCAGGAATTATGCTCCGAGTCACGTTCCGTGGGCACCACCCCCCATCTTACGTGACCCATTCACGTTCCAGTTGTGGCATGGTAGTGCGCCATTTAGGGGGTTAAAGCAGATGGTGAGAAGTTGACATATTGCCTCCTCACCACCTGTAAAATGCTTTTCAGAAGCGTGGCAGTCCTTGCCGCTGGTGTAAACGAGACCTAACTGTGTATATTGAAACAGTTTTAAAGATATGGGGTGAACACACCAAATATTGATTTGTTTTAGGTTTTTCTCTATTTATGCATTTTGTAGGTTGTTAATTGTGAACAAAAACTATTATTTGTATTATTTCTGAATTCATTTACACTTTGTTTTATTTCAAAAGTGCCTAAAATGTTTTGCCATGTACCGTGTGTACAGTATGTGTGTGTTCTAGCAACTAGAATAATACGATGCCAACATTAGAATTATGGCTATTCTCTAAGTGAACAGAAGAGAGTTATGAGAATTTAAGTGCTTCAACAGCTCTAGCGTGTGTATTTCCCTTTTAGATGTGTAGATGTTATATTTGCTATATGCACATCAGCATCTAGTACAGACGTGGAGATTTTGTCCATAGGGAACAAAGGGATGCCTGTATTCATCATTTTTGTATGCGTTGTATTGTCAAAGATACGTACAGAAGGATGTGCGGGAGTGCTGAATCTTTTGAACTTTTCTATATCTTGGGGACTGTTAAAACTACGAGGCCCCCCAAAACAGCAAGCGTTCTTAAATAGAGATGGTTGTTATTTCTCTGAAACTGCCGTGGTATTTACAAAGGGAACAGTTATGATTTGGAGTTCTTCCTAGAAGCTGAACTCAAGACAAAAAGCTAAATACTGTAGATAGATTGAATACATACAGTATATAGGAGCTGTTTTACCTTCCTGTTTTTTTTTTTGTTTGTTTTTTTTATAAATTCCTTATTTAGCATTCAAGGAATCCCACAATGTAATATAAAACAAATGATGACAGCTCCATATGATCAAGTAAGACCGGGCGTAACGGAACACAACTAATGCAGAGCATACACAAACAAAAGGGTGGGCTATGTAGCCCCTATAAATGTCGCTAAAAGAGACCAGGAGCTGAGAACATTCATCAGTAAGGCCGCGTACACACGATCGGTCCAAACTGATGAAAGTGGACTTAAGTCCAGTTTCATCGGTCCAAACCGACCGTGTGTACGACCCATCGGTCCGTCGTCCGTCGGACCAAAGTTTTACAACTTGCTTTAAAATCGGACCGATGGACGCCTGACCAAGTCGACGCATGCTTGGAAGCATTGAACTTCGTTTTTTTCAGCACGTCGTGTTTTACGTCACCGCGTACTGACACGATCGTTTTTTGAACTAATGGTGTGTACGCACATCAGACCATCAGTCTGTGAACCGATAAAAACGGTTTGGACCGATCGTGTGTACGCAGCCTAAAGCCCCGTACACACGGTCGGACATCCAACAAAACTTCCCCTGGATTTTTGTCCTAATTGATTTGTCCGATCACACCCATAGCATACACACGCTCGGACTTTTCTGCAAACTTTTCTAAAACTTTCCCATCATCACGTGGTTGTTCTGCTCTTTTCTGCTCTTTACTGCCACCCGTTGGTTAACTTCTGCAATTGTTGGTTGATTTTAACATTGGTTCTGAGAATGCGCATTTGTAATTTGTCCAAAAGTCCGATGGTTTGCTGTACACACGATCGGACTTTGCACCATCGGACTTTTGTTGCCTGAAAGTTGGTCCGTTCGCAGACCCAACTTTTTGTCCGATGAAAGCCAAAAAAGTTGGTCCGATGGAACGTACACACGGTCGGACAAATGCGAAAAGTGTCAGATTTTGATGTTGGTTGGGCAAAAGTCCGACCGTGTGTACGGGGCTTTAGAGTCAAATTCCGAGACCATGTTTATACATAGTTTACATTTATGTAAATACATCATACAGCAGGTAAACTAAAGAAATGACTAGCCCAAAGGGGGGTCATAGAAAGCAAAAAGAAATGGGGGGGGGCGGGATGGCATTGAAAAAGGGGGTAAATCAAATTCTGAAAAGGAAATGTTCTCCCTCTCGGACAATGCCACGTATCAAGTTAAGGAACCAGACACTTGCCACGAGAGCAGGTCATGATTGAATAGCAAGAGAGGTCTGATCTCTGTGAAAGAAATGGGGAGTCCAAACTTTTCAGTAGTTGTCTTTCCTTTCCTTCAGATTCATGGTAAGGTTCCCCATTTCCTGAATCACCTCAATTCTCGCCTTTCTGTGGGCTACTGTCGAGGGCTGTTTTACCTTTCAAAGGATGTGGATTGCTGTCGATCGAGTCATGAGATTTACACATTTCCGACCACATAGCCAGGGGCGGACTGACAACTTATGGGGCCCCCGGGCAATAGGAGATTATGTGGCTCCTGGGCAATATATTATGGGACCACACAGTATACATATACGGTATACACACCCAGTATACAGACACACAATATACACACAGGGCCAGATTCTCAGCGGCGCTACGACGGAGTATCTCAGATACCCCGTCGTATCGCTGTTTTTTTTGGCTCGTATCCATGCAAGTGATGCTTAGCATCACTTTGGCATAGATACACTTGAACATCCGACAAGTGTAATACCATTACACTTGCGGATCGTAGTTGTAATGTCAACTCCGGCCACTAGGTGGCCTTTACGTTGTTTTCTCATTTGCCTATGCAAATGAGGCTACTACGCCGATTCCCGATCGCTTTTACGCCGCCCCATCGTCGCGTACGTCGTTTACGAACTCGTAAAGTTACCCCTGCTTCTATGAGGAGTAACCTTACGAAGTACCGTCGGATGCCGTCGGGTGCCGTCAGATGCCATGTTGAGTATGGCGTCGGGTTAGCGTCGGCTTTTTCCGTCGCTTACGTCGTTTTACTAACTCGTTCGCGAATAGGGCATTGCGTAGTGACGATCACATCGTTTTGACGTCGGTTTCAACGGCGCTTTTCGACGTGAGCTGGAGCATGCGCACTGGGCTTTTTCCCCGGCCAGCGCATGCGTAGTTCGTTCGACGCGGGGGCGCGCTTAATTTAAATACAAGCCGCCCCAGCTTACGTTGGGCCATTTTCGCTACGCCAACGCAAACTACGGAGCAAATGCTTAGAGAATACGGCACTTGCTCTAGTACGATGCGGCGGCGTAGTGTAAATGGCTTACGCTACGCCGGCGAATTTCTTAGAGAATCTGCCCCTTACTTTATACACACACATACACACACTGAAAAAGTACTGGAGAGACGGGGCATCTATAATCTTGGAATAAAAAATAAAAAAAAGATTTTTACATACTGTCCCTGGTTTTACTGAGGCTGGCAACCCTGATCGGGCCCCCTAGGGGCATTGTCAGTCCACCCCTGCACATAGCACAGCCCTGTCTGGAGACCTGATTTTTGTCTGCTACATTAATACAGGTTGTGACCCTCCTTCAGCCTGCCACTGCACAGTGAAAGTAAAAGCAGCCCACTAATGAGCTCATCTCAATGGCACTTTGTTCTCTCCTCCTATCTGCATGTCACTTGCACTGCAGCACAAATGATTTGTTTATTCTCCCAGCCTGAGCTCTGCTGTAGTTCAGTCTGCAGGGACTGAAAGAGGCTAATGCAATGTCAAATTCAGGCAGTTAAAATTCAGCTTTAACCATTTTTCCATGTGTTTAATGTATGTACCATGGCACTGAAGAGAGATAACACTTTATTAGGCATGTGCTTTAGTAGGTGTGCTTTGCAAGATAACCGTAACTGTTGCTGACCACGTGGACTGAACAATCGGAATCCTAGTGTGCTGGGGAATTTTTTTTTTGTTAGGTCTACTTCATTTATCTTGAATTAAAATTGTGCATACTTCTTGTGTTGTGATGTTTTAGGAAATATGATCAAAACATAGGGGAAAATGTCAGCATATGACATGGAGTGTGTGCTAGGTAACAATTGTTAGTATGAAAGTGGATTGCCCAGTCCTTTCTTGTAACCTGATGGCAGTAAATTTGTAGAAATGGGGAAAATAGTACACTACAGTTTGAAATATACTGTGCTGCAAACCCCAGGTGTAGTGGCCTGGCGTCTCATGTATCAGAGTTAACGTGAATAAAATCTGACATGTAGCGTGAGGTTTTTCTACTAACTGCACAGCTCCTGAACTTTCGCCCTGCCCTAATTACCTGCCCTGTTATTATTACATCTAATAAATTGCAGAATACTACAACTGGTTTCCAACCACTCACCTTGATTTATTGGCACTAGGAGGATCTTGGCTTCATTTAACAAAGTATCATTATTATTATTATTTTGCAAACTGCTGTCAGGAAAAAAAAAATTACTATGTTAGAGGATGGCTATTAAGCCACAAATATGTCATTTTAATAGTGAATTATCATTAGCAATATTACTAATTCCGTTCCTTACACGTTTACATTTTCATACAGGCAACAACAGGCAAAGGAAAAAATGTACAAGCAATGGTCGTTTTCTTGTAACCTTGAAGCATCAATGTGTGTGTGTATGTATATATATATATATATATATATATATCATTTATCTACATATATATATATATATATATATATATATATATACTGTACATACACACCAAATAAAAAACGTATCTTAACCCAAAAGCAATTTAATACATTGTAGTTTAGCAGTACCTAAATGTAAGTGCTGTGTTTGTTTTTACTTTTAGGACTAGAGACATTATCAGCAAGTACTAAACATACCTGTTGATCTTGCCAGGAATGCCATCTCTGTCAGTTCCTAGGAGTTTAAAGGTGTTGTAAAGGTAAATGTTCTTTTAACCTTAAAGTGGAGTTCCACCCAAGTTCGGAAATTCCACTTAACCCACTCCCCCCCCCCTTACATGCCACATTTGGCATGTAATTTTTTTTGGGGGGGAGTGGGGGCTTCAGGAGGAGTGGGACTTCCTGTCCCACTTCCTTCTTCCGCCGAGGGGCTGGTTAGGCGATTGAGCTTAATCGCCTACAGCAGCCCCTCCCTGTAGGCGATCGCATGGGACACTGACAGGTCCCATGTGATCGTCTGTCCAATCAGCGGCGGGCTGCGCCGCTCACACATGCGCAGTGCCGCTCGCGCATGCGCAGTGGGTGCCCGGCTGTGAAGCCGAAGGCTGTCACGGCCGGGTGCCCACAGTTGAGATGAAGACGCCGGCCAGGGAGGGGGGGAGAGGAGCGGACCAGCGTGTCGCTGGATCGTGGAGCAGGTGAGTGTGTGTTTATTAAAAGCCAGCAGCTACACTTTTTGTAGCTGCTGACTTTTAATAAACACTAAATGTGGCTGGAACACCCCTTTAATGCATCCTATGCATTAAGGTGAAAAAACATCTGACAATACCGACACTGAGCCCCCGTTTTACTTACCTGACCCTGCGAAAGTCCCACGCTCGCCCCCGTCATCCTCGTTTCCGAGCCTGGCCATTGATTGGCTACACTGGATGAATTGAAATTAGCGCAGTCATAGGCTTGCGCTGCTGTCAATCACATCCAATGACGCGGCGCGCCGGGGCGGGGCCAAATGATACAGTGAGCGGCAATAGCCGCCGGCTGTATCACGGGAGCGCGCCCGCAGGAACTCAACACCATGCGAGCTGCTGAGGGACCCCAGAAGACCAGATTCAGGGACACTTTGTGCAAAAAGAGCTGCACAGTGGAGGTAAGTATAACATGTTTGTTATTAAAAAAATATATATAACTTTACAACCCCTTTAAGAAGTAGTATTGTCACAAATATAAAATGCCTTTCAAATCCATCAGGGGACCCAGAGGTTAGGCAAAAAAAGTAATTCTTCTTCACTGTCAGGGCCGACTGTAGCTCCTCCCTAGGCAGAAACCCAAATTATGGGCATTTATATAAGGAAGTTGCACACAGCACTGAAGTTTCCATCCCCTCTACATTCTGCAGCCCTCCATGTAATATTGCAGCTCTCTCTGTGCCACCACTGCTACTTTACTTGTACATAAACTATTAAGCTGTCAGTTTTGAATGACAGTGGCTGCAGAGGAGCACCATCATTAACAAAAATATAAACAACACACATCGGATAATACTGTAGTCTTGTCTGAGAGAGACTAGTAAAAAAAAAAAATGTGAGGCTTTAACAAAAACAAGCCCTCATTGAGCTGTGTAGCTAAAGGTACTATGGAGCAGTTATGCTCAAAGTGAACAGCAAAAGCACCAAAGTCATCCAAGATGTTCTCTCAGCAGCACAGCTCACTCTGCCCCCCCTCTCCCAGAGCCTGCTGTCTGTTTATATGAAAAGTCACTGCTAGGACATGGTTAGCAGGGTGACCAGAGCTGCCAAAAGATAAGTGCTTCTGCTGTTAGCTTTGATTATATATTGTAACACAGCGCCTACAGCTACAGGGGTCAGTGAGGGGTTGTTTTTATTCTCAATACTGCTCATTAAGATAATTTCAATTGTTAGCCTGGTCACCGTTATTCTTTAAAGTTAACATGGTATCCGATTGTTTTTTTTTTCTTTTGCATGAATGCTAAGTAAAGTGTTAAACATTCAAGTATTTATCACCTTTCACAGAAATCATAGTGCTCCCCTAGACCATGCCTCTGGCTACTTTTGCTATCAAACAGACAGAGCTACCTTTGTTTAGGCATTTTCCAAAGTTAGCATTTACAACATGTAGACTAAGATGTAGCTTCAGAGATTCTAAAATGATGTAAACGTGGGTGCCTATTTAGTTATTGACTGGGTACATCAATGTCTAACACAGATCAACCCCCTTGCTGTAACCTTTAACCTACTGACTTGCTCCGTAGTTAAAGTGTTGAAGTTTGAGTGATGACTGGACAAGACTGAGGAAGTGATGCCTTCTGTTTGAAGCAGCCTGATGACATCATAAAATACCAATTTTAATAATAAAAGTTAAAGAAAAAATATATTATTTTACTGTTGCTGTATATTGTCAGAAGTGCATTTAAGGTCCACTTTAAGAGACTTCAAAGGGTGAGAATGCCAGGCGGTCAGCCGATTCTGTGATGTGGCAGCCATCACATTTGCCAACACTATACATTCCATAGTCAGAGTGCAGATCACACATCTTCCCTATTCTAATGGTTGGTTAAACAGCTGAACCTCTTAACCATGTCTGCGTGCTTTATGTATTGAGGTGTAGTCACATGATACACTATTTTGCTATTTGCGTTAACAAGCAGGTGTACCTAATAGATTACCACTGGGTGCGTGTGTTTATAATTTTACTTGTGTGTGTGCGTGTGTAATCTTGTGCTTGTGTTTCCAACTATCTAACAGCTGTCTCTTCTTTCCTTTCCTCTTGCTCCTTAAACATAACAGAGTAAAAAAAAAAAAAAAGCTTTCTGCCATCACAACACGCTTCAGTGCCTGAAAAAACAATTAGTGTTGATAAAACTGTTATAACGTCAGCTTCCCAAGCTTGTTTAGGATTTTTTATTTGATTCTACTCTCTCTGTCCAAACCTCAGATTTCACACACTAATTTCCTTGCATCTTGAGTATAAAAACATATCCTGCATCCTTTCTATTTTAACACATAATGCAACTAAAATTCAAAATGCCTGCCAGCATGTCTACATTTACACCTTCTGCGGCGTTCATAAACTACCCTATAATTGCCATCTGAAATGTGGAGCATTTCTTAGAATTATCTGCCCATTTATGGCTGCAACTAGTTTTGACCTACTAAGCTCTCTTTCCAGCATTGGGCATCACACAGGCCCTCGGTGGCTGGGTGTGATATTTCTAGTAACACCCAGCACTGGGCAGAGTACATTTTTCACATACAGTGCCTGCATAGTTTCTGAGCCTTGTTCATGTGGCAGAGCTAGCGGGGAAAGAATCACTTTAGCCCTGTATACACAACCGGGAATCCCATTGGGAAAAAAAAGGTGGTTTTCCTGATGGGATTCCTGGCAGGCTTGCCCTGAAAAGCCGTGCATACACACTGCCACACAAAAACCTGCCGTTTTTTTAAATGGCAAGAATGCGGTGACGTCATCAACTACGGCGAGCCGGTGTCTCGTCACATTAGATTATGTCACTGCCATCTTGCTACACCCCAGACTAACGTTGTATGCTACCATAAATGCATCAATGTGTTATCGAGCATGCACATTTTTTCTACCCTGCAGGTAAGCATACAGACGGCCGGTTTTCTCAGCAAGTAACACTCTGCAATGGCGACCCTAGGGGAAGCCAGAGGGGGGCCCTGACCCCCCCCAACATTATGCTGTGCCGCACCATGTCCCCAGTCAGCTCTGCAGAACATTCCTCCCCCCCTCCCTCTGCTCGCTGACACTGCATAATGCGAGCGCTCACACAACCACAGCCGCCCGATCTGCTCCTTCCCCTGCATCCTCATTGTCATGGAGAAGAGAGAGTTGCTGAAAAAACAGACTGATTTCTCCTGTCCTTAGGACAGGAGAACCAGCCTGTAAATTCCTAGAGTGGTGACTGCAAGCTGAGCCGAGTGTCAGTCTATGACCCTCTTTTACAGCCCAGCGAGTCCAGCCACCTCCCCCCCTCACTCTCCTCACATACGAGCAGGGAGGAATACAGCTCCTCCTCCTCCTTTCAGTCCCACCCACACTATCCCGGTGTGCTGTATCTGAAGAGAGGGGATGTGTGGGCGGGAAATATGAAAATCAGCAGCATTCCTGGCTGTGTGTGAATGATGCCTGAGATTCTAGCCTGGACCGTGGGTAAGTGTGTGCACTGCAGACTGCAGTACACTGTAATCACTGAACTGCATTATCTCCATGCCTTCTCTCCCCCATCTGTCTCCCTTCCCCTCTCCTGTTCTTTCAAGACATTCAAAATTTACTTTCACTTTCACTTTTAGTTAGGCAGGTAATATACAGTTGGTTGCAAACTTGCCTGATTACCCCATCAACACAGACAGTGCTGACAGGGGAATATCCCTCCTGCCCAGCAATTGTATTCTCCCGACAAACAGTGATTATCACTAGTGGCTATACAGCAACCACTAGTGATAATCGTAAGAGAATCTGCTCATTAATAGTTCAAATCTCCTGCTGAACCAGCTGAGATTTAAACTGTCTATGGCTGGTCTTAGCTCTTAGGCAGCACATACATTGATCACTTTTTTTCATTCAACTATTAGGTTGAATGAAAAAAAAAAAAAAAAGAAATAATCCAATTCCCCCATCTACACATTATAGGTGGATAGGAGAATCCTCCCAATGTGGACCAGTGCTGGAATAACCAGAGTTGCTGTCCTGTCCCAGCTATTCACAGCGCTGGTCTCTGTCTCCTTGGCAGCAGCGGCAGCACATTGGAACCCAGAGCTGGTTACTTTATGGGGCTGATGTACAGAAGGGTCAGCACAATTTGTTGTTAGAGATGGGCTGGGCATGTTCAAAATTCCACATGCCAGAGACTGCCAGGAAGCCCACACTGCACAGCGCTAATCACAGGCAGTGAGACATTTCCCGATCCACAGCTGCACAGATCAGGAAATGTCTCACTGCCTGTGATTAGCACTGTGGAGTGTCAGCTTCCTGGCGGGATTGGGCATGTGGGATTTCAAACACACCCAAGCCCATCTCTATGTGTTGTAGACAGTTGAGTGAGCTCCCTGCACGTTGCTTAGCAGCAGTAGAGCCTTCTCTGACATGCTGATCAGTATGCAATCCAGGTTATGCTCCCAGTCAAATCCTAGTGTTAAATATCAGAGATTTTATTGATCAAAGCCCACACTTTACAGGCATAGAGCCCACATGTCTGCGGAACATATGTTTGATTATATATATATATATATATATATATATATATATATATATATATATGTATGTGGTTGTACTATTGATACTAATAAATATTGTGTTTATTAGATCTGACTGGGAGCATTACCTGGATCACATCCTAATCAGCATGTCAACAGAGAAGGTTATACAGCATTACTGCTGCTAGGTGACCAGCTGGGGGCTCAGCTCTCTATAACCAATAGTGCCAACCTTCCCCTGCATGCACCCATAGTGTCACCAGCACTAGGTCCTAATAGACTGCCGCCACTGCCAAGGAGACAGATGCCAGACCAGCGCTGTCAATAGCAGGGACAGGACAGCTGGGGAACCCCACAGTGGCAGAACACCAGGGCCCGGTGGCAAGACAACCTTTGCAACCCTGAGAGTTCTCCCACTGCTTTGGATCCTTATATTTTCTTGGTGTGCTGGTGACATACATCTCTTGTTTTCTGCCACCCTGGGAGGCCCCAGTATAGTAGGAAGGGAGCTCACTGCAGAACATGTGAAATGGCCCGTTGTGGGATCGTAGTAAAGGGCCCTAGGATAGATATATATATATATATATATATATATATATATATAAAAATTGCATTTTATAGTTGGCCCCCCTAATTTTGTCCCTGTCCCCCCATGTGCCCCCCTAAATATGAAAACTGGAGACGCCACTGAGTCACTCTGCCGGGAATCCCAATGGGAAAATAGAGAGCAGGTTCTCTATTTTCCAGTTGGGATTCTCGGCTGTTTCCTTACGGGAAAACTACTAGGGAGCATACACACGGCTGGGATTCCTGACCAAATGCTCTTCTGGCAGTTTTTCTGCTGGGAAAAGCGATTGTGTGTACGAGGCTTAAGCCTCTGCTTTCAGTTAAGTATTCACTAACAATGATCTTGTTGGCACTTTTGCACTGACCACCAAATCAAAGAAGGCACTTTCCTACTGACCACCAAGGTAAGGGGAAACGTCCCCAGTGACCACTAATTCACACTGGCCATTATAAAAAGCACAGTTCACACTGACCACTAACATAAGACTGACACTTTAACAAATAATTCCAGGCATGGCTACTGTATATTATACATAATTACATTTGTCCAGCCATGTAACTATGTATATACCATACCTGTCCGATGCCCTTGAAAGCTGGAAATAGCTGAAGTAGATATTGTTACTCCAGTGATCTCCACTTGCTTCTGGGTGCTATACTGAATGGTCAGCATGATGCTTTGTGAAGGGAGGTCAGCTATTCAGCATAGTCACCATTCAGAGAATGGTTTGCATCTTCTGAATGAATGTAAAACATTCTCTGATTGTACGAGGCAGAAAGATGGGGTGGGTGAACTTGTGCTCTGCACCTCATCCATTTGGAGATTAGTGCCTGCCTGCATTAGTCCAAGCTGGACCAATGCAACTTAGCACAGTAGAGCCATTGTGACCTGGAAGTGTATATGTGTCGGTCAGGCTCGGTAGTGGGGGGGTATGTAGACAATGCATTTACAACTGCTGCTAGAGTGCTGGCAGGGGATGGAACCCAACCTGGTTCCTGTGAAAGTTCAAGGAAAGAAGAGGTAGCCCCTGGAAGTCACACATCTATGGTATCCTGGAGAGGTTGGCAACCTCAGCCTTGGCTCCGACCAGACCACACCCCACTACATTCACCTCTACTGGAAACCATAGATGTGCAAATTCCAGGGGCTACTCTTTCTTCCCAAAATATAGAAATGCCTGGAATTATTCTTTTAACTCTTAATCTCTTTTTTGTGTATGTCTAAATTTTATATGGCTGTAGTTCCTCTTTATGTGCTTATATTCAATTACTAAATTAACCTCACTTGGTCAGTAATTGAAATTAACCACTTCACCTCCGAACCATTTGGCTGCCAAATGGCCGGGTCACTTTTTGTGATTCGGCACTACGTCGCTTTAACTGACAATTGCGCAGTCATGCGACGTGTCTCCCAAACAAAATTGATGTAATTTTTTCCCCAAAAATAGAGCTTTCTTTTGGTGGTATTTTATCACTATAACAAATATCCCCCAAAAATATATAAAAAAACTAATTTTTCCTCAATTTAGGAAGATACGTATTCTTCTACATATTTTTGGTAAAAAAAATCGCAATAAACGTTTATTGATTGGTTTGCGCAAAAGTTAAAGCATCTACAAAATAGGGGACGATTTTATGGCATTTTTATTAATATATATATATATTTTTTTTTAATAGTAATGGTGGTGATCAGGAATTCAAAGTGATGTATATATACTGTATACGTGACGTTGCCCAGCCGTGCCATTCTGCTGACGTATATGTGTGTGAGCCAGTCGTTCACCGGTTAATACAGTTTCACTATTAGAGAAAAAATAATCAATTGTCTAGCTTTTTTTTATTTTATTCTTTTTGGGTTGGAAATACTTTTTTATGGTCATCACTGTTCAACATTAGTAAAAATAGCTATGAAGAAATACATTATTTTATTATCCTGTAAATGGTTAAAGTTCCATGTTTCCTATTCTAAAATAATTTCTATGTATAAACTAGATAAAAGATGTGTCTCACAACTGATGTCTGCTTTATTTTATAGTTTGAAGGAATCTATGAAACTCGATAAAAACAGAACATAATAAATCAAATTGTTTGGACAACACTCCATTTCTGTAATGTAATTTACTTTCTGCATAACAGCTCCTTTCTACATGTTAGATGTCCCGTTTGAAGGAATTACTGGCTCTTAAATTGTTGCTGAAGGGTATAAAATAGACTCTTGTTACCCTCCAAAGCTACAAATTGTGATGAAATTGCGGTCTCTCTGTTCTGTAATTTGCTTTTAATGTTCATTGTCTGCTTTCCAGCTCTGTTTCTGTTCCAGAACAGTACCTAGATCAGGTTCATCGACATTTTGTTGTAAAATATAAAATACTAGTCTACAGATTGTGTGCAAAATAACTTTGTAGTATGTATTTTATAGTTGTTTTAACCACTAACAAATGTATTTGCTTGTCCATTAACCTCCCTGGCGGTATGATTCTTCTTATTAAAAATTATAATATAATAAATAATTATAAAAAATTATAACAAATAATAATATAATTATAGTAAAAATTATTCAATAATGTAATCAAATCAAAATCACTGAAATTTGCTCAGTTGCAGAATTTTTGCTGTCATTATTTTTTTTTTTTTATGACGAATTTCCCCACAAATCGCTATCGCTAAATTCTGCAAGTGATTCTGATTTATTATCGCTGTTTTTTAGCTGCTCTAAAACAATTTTTGCCATAAAGGGACACTTTTGGTTGCTATGGGCAATCTACAGTTTGCAGGGAGAAAGAACAGTTTTTATTATATAAAAGGACATGTAGTGTACAGGGCAGACCACTAGGGACATGGGGGGTGTGTATTTTTTACATACAGTACTGTAATCTATAAGATTACAGTGTACTGTATGTATAGTGTTTGTTTACTTTTTTAAATTTGGCGCCGTTCCCCCCCCCTACGTCGCGACGCTCGCAGGGAAGGGAATCGGCGGAACACACAGCATCAGGCGGACATCCGCCCGCCGTGTACTGCGGGGATTCATCGCTGGATCGCAGAGAAAAGGTAAGTAAACTTTTTTCTGCATCCAGCGAGGCAAGTCCTTGTGTGGCACGGGGTTACCGATCGTAGCTTTAAAATCTCACCCCGTGCCACACACGGGAAGACCGCCAGGGAGGTTAAAGGATCAGTAAAGGAATTTTTTTTTTTAATGCTAAATAGCTTGCTTTTACCTTATAGCAGTCCTGCTTTCATGTCCTCAATGTTCGTCTTTGCTTAGGAGTTGCTGTAATCCCTTGCTGAACTCCACACTTCCTGCTTCTCTGGCTCCTTATGAAAAAACCCATGGCAGCTTTTCATTGTGGTCCATGATCAAGAAGATGTGATTACTATGGGCCAGATCCACAAAGAACTGGCGCTGGCGTAGCCTATCTAAGTTACACTTTCCGCACAAACACTTTCCGCTGTAACTTACGGCGGCGTAGTGTAATTGTTGCGGTGTAAGGCCGCGCAATTCAAATTACAAAGCTGTGGGCGTGATTTAATTTAAATCTGCTTGACCCCACGTAAATGACGTATTTTTTGAACGGCGCATGCGCCATCTGTGGAGATATCCCAGTGCGCATGCACGAAATTACGTCGAAAATAGTAAATGAAAACGACGTGAACGTAACTTGCGCTATTCGAGAACGGTTTACGCAAACGACGGAAAAATCGACGCTGGCCCGACGTCCATATTTAACATTGCGTACGCCTCTATACAGCAGGGGTAACTACCTACGTTTACGCAAACGACCTAAAAACACTGCGCCGGCCGGCCGTACGTACGTTCGTGGATCGGCGTATCTAGCTCATTTGCATATTCGACATGGAAAATATACGGAAGCGCCCCTAGCGTCCAGCGTAAATATTAAACTTAAATAGGACGGCGTATATACGCAAAAAAACAGTGTATCTTGTTTTGTATCCAAGTACGTACGTCGGACGGGTGACCTGTCTATCAAAGTGCCTGGGCAAGGGGGAGGGGGCTATACATGTCGGCGCGGTGGGGAAACACAGCTATTCAAATGCAAATGACAGCTGTTGTGTTCCCCCAGCGCATAGTAAGTAGATGTCAGCAGCGGCAGGAGGAGGGGGGGGGGGATTGACTTGTTTTTGTCTTAGGGGACCATGGCTAAACTCAGGGGGACCATGGCTGAACAGAGGGACATGGCTGAACAGAGGGACATGGCTGAACCTAGAGGGACATGGCTGAACCTAGAGGGACATGGCTGAACTTAGAGGGACATGCCTGAACTTAGAGGGACATGGCTGAACTTAGAGGGACATGGCTGAACTTAGAGGGACATGGCTGAACAGAGGGACATGGCTGAACAGAGGGACATGGCTGAACTTAGAGGGACATGGCTGAACTTAGAGGGACATGGCTGAACTTAGAGGGACCAAGGCTGAACTTAGAGGGACCATGGCTGAACTTAGAGGGACCATGGCTGAACTTAGGGGACATGGCTAATCAGAGGGACATGGCTAATCAGAGGGACATGGCTAATCAGAGGGACATGGCTAATCAGAGGGACATGGCTGATCAGAGGGACATGGCTGAACAGAGGGACATGGCTGAACTTAGAGGGACATGGCTGAACTTAGAGGGACATGGCTGAACTTAGAGGGACCAAGGCTGAACTTAGAGGGACCATGGCTGAACTTAGAGGGACCATGGCTGAACTTAGGGGACATGGCTAATCAGAGGGACATGGCTAATCAGAGGGACATGGCTAATCAGAGGGACATGGCTAATCAGAGGGACATGGCTGATCAGAGGGACGTGGCTGAACAGAGGGACGTGGCTGAACAGAGGGACATGGCTAATCAGAGGGACATGGCTGAACTTTGGGACATGGCTGAACTCTGGGACATGGCTCCATTTGGGGACACATGGCTGCATTTGGGGACACAAGGCTGCATTTAAAAAAAAAGTATCGGTATTCAGTATCGGCGAGTACATGAAAAAAAGTATCGGTACTTGTACTCTGTCCTAAAAAAGTGGTATCGGGACAACCCTAAATGATATACAGCCATCACTGGAGCTAACACATGTAGACAAGAAGTGGTTGTAAAGAAGCAGCAGAAAACAGCAGCACTGAGATGCAATAAAGAGTAAAGAAAGGGTCAAAACAAGCATTATATTAAATATTATATTAAATAAAAAGGGCAAATAATACACAGAAATGAAGTGTCATTCAGCTATGGTTTGTTTTCATCAAAAATCACCAAAAACATTTGAAACCTTCTAGGTATTTGCTACTCATGAAGGAATGTCACTACATTGTGTCAGTGCTTATTTCAAATACTTTAGGTACTAGCCACATTTTTTAATAAAAACAAATATAGTTATTTTACAATATTTAAAAAAAAATCTTCCGCTACAAAATGCCATGATCAATTCTCTTTTATTTCACATATAGCAGAGTAAACTCCATTCCTCCAATTCATAGCACAGTTTATTAAACAGAAAAAGTGGACACCTTACTTCTGTAAGTTCCAAATGAATACACCTTTGCTGCAATACTGCACTTCAAGCCAAGTGTTGGAGTCTCTTCGCTCTCACCCGATCCCTGTAGGTGCCAGAAATGAGGTTCACCTCTCCAACCGGCATAAATGCTCTGCTGGGTAAAGTAGTCAAAAGAAAAAAATGTGTTTACACTTGAGCTGGCAATCCATTAGCAGGTAAAATGGCCTATTCGAGAAAGCATTGGGCTATATGACAAATCACCAGTGGCAGGATCACTAAAAAGGCTGCTAGTTTGTCCCTATGGAATCACTTCTTCTGTAGCCAGATGCAGCAAGATTTAGCTCTGTCACTTGCCTAAATGCTGTGAACTTTAGATCGCTAGAGTGACATCTCACTGCCTCAGCAACAAAGGGAGCAATCCCATAGTAACAAGCTGGCAGCTTCTTAGTGATCCTGCTGCTGACCATTTTGACAAATTGTTAGCAACAGTATCACTAGCGGCAGAGTTTCCCATGTGTCAAACTCTACACATACTGTTGTCTACTCTCATACCCTCTGCACTCCTCCTCTACACATACTGTTGTCTACTCTCATACCCTCTGCACTCCTCCTCTACACATATGGTTGTCTACTCTTATACCCTCTGCACTCCTCCTCTACACATACTGCTGTCTACTCTCATACCCTCTGCACTCCTCCTCTACACATACTGTTGTCTACTCTCATACCCTCTGCACTCCTCCTTTACACATACTGTTGTCTACTCTCATACCCTCTGCACTCCTCCTCTACACATACGGTTGTCTACTCTCATACCCTCTGCACTCCTCCTCTACACATACTGTTGTCTACTCTCATACCCTCTGCACTCCTCCTCTACACATACGGTTGTCTACTCTCATAACCCTCTGCACTCCTCCTCTACACATACTGTTGTCTACTCTCATACCCTCTGCACTCCTCCTCTACACATACTGTTGTCTACTCTCATAACCCTCTGCACTCCTCCTCTACACATACTGTTGTCTACTCTCATACCCTCTGCACTCCTCCTCTACACATACGGTTGTCTACTCTCATACCCTCTGCACTCCTCCTCTACACATACTGTTGTCTACTCTCATACCCTCTGCACTCCTCCTCTACACATATGGTTGTCTACTCTTATACCCTCTGCACTCCTCCTCTACACATACTGCTGTCTACTCTCATACCCTCTGCACTCCTCCTCTACACATACTGTTGTCTACTCTCATACCCTCTGCACTCCTCCTCTACACATACTGTTGTCTACCCTCATACCCTCTGCACTCCTCCTCTACACATACTGTTCACTCTCATACCCTCTGCACTCCTCCTCTACACATACTGTTGTCTACTCTCATAACCCTCTGCACTCCTCCTCTACACATACTGTTGTCTACTCTCATAACCCTCTGCACTCCTCCTCTACACATACTGTTGTCTACTCTCATACCCTCTGCACTCCTCCTCTACACATATGGTTGTCTACTCTCATACCCTCTGCACTCCTCATTTACACATACGGTTGTCTACTCTCATACCCTCTGCACTCCTCCTCTACACATACTGTTGTCTACTCTCGTACCCTCTGCACTCCTCCTCTACACATATGGTTGTCTACTCTCATACCCTCTGCACTCCTCCTCTACACATACTGTTGTCTACTCTCATACCCTCGGCACTCCTCCTCTACACATACTGTTGTCTACTCTCATACCCTCTGCACTCCTCCTCTACACATACTGTTGTCTACTCTCATACCCTCTGCACTCCTCCTCTACACATACTGTTCACTCTCATACCCTCTGCACTCCTCCTCTACACATACTGTTCACTCTCATACACTCCTCCTGTACACATGCTGTCCGCTCTCATACCCTCTGCACTCCTCTACACATACTGTTGTCTACTCTCATACCCTCTGCACTCCTCCTCTACACATACTGTTGTCTACTCTCATACCCTCTGCACTCCTCCTCTACACATACGGTTGTCTACTCTCATAACCCTCTGCACTCCTCCTCTATACATACTGTTGTCTACTCTCATACCCTCTGCACTCCTCCTCTACACATACTGTTGTCTACTCTCATACCCTCTGCACTCCTCCTCCACACATATGGTTGTCTACTCTCATACCCTCTGCACTCCTCCTCTACACATACTGTTGTCTACTCTCATACCCTCTGCACTCCTCCTCTACACATATGGTTGTCTACTCTCATACCCTCTGCACTCCTCATTTACACATATGGTTGTCTACTCTCATACCCTCTGCACTCCTCCTCTACACATACTGTTGTCTACTCTCATACCCTCTGCACTCCTCCTCTACACATATTGTTGTCTACTCGCATACCCTCTGCACTCCTCCTCTACACATATGGTTGCCTACTCTCATACCCTCTGCACTCCTCCTCTACACATATGGTTGCCTACTCTTATACCCTCTGCACTCCTCCTCTACACATATGGTTGTCTACTCTCATACCCTATGCACTCCCTTTTAAGTTGCATTAGTGAAATAAATGAACTTTTGCACAATATTTTAATTTTTCCAGTATCACCTGTATATGCCATAGCTTAGTAGATGCTATAACTTTCACACAAACCAATTTTTCTACACTTATTGGGATTTACCAAAGACATGAAGCAGATTTTATTTTGATCTAAATTTATGAAGAATTAAATTTTGTTTTTATTGATTACATTTTATAACAAAAACTAGAATATATATATTTTTTAATGTATATAATATCAAATATTAAAAACAAGTGGTGACTAAATACCACCAAAGAGAGCTCTTTTTTGGTGAAAAAAATGATTTAAAGTGGAGGTTCACCCTCCAAACAAATTTCAGGCATGCATTGGAGCCCACCCACCTGCCGGTGTTTTTTTTTTTTTCTATACAGTATTTTTTACGGGCTCTCGTCCCCTCCGGCGATCGCATGTGACTGGGCGTTTCCAATCACAGGCTGTGATTGACGTCCCTCAGCCCGGCGCAGACAGTGCGTCACGAGATGCCGAAGGAACCCGAACTCCGGTGCAGCCCTATACGGCGCCTGCGCAGCGACGTTCGGTTCCTTCGGCATCTCGTGACGCACTGTCAGCCTGTGATTGGAAACGCTGAGTCCCGCGGGACCGATGGAGGGAACGAGAGCCCGTAAAAAGGTATGTATAGAAAAAAAAAAAAACACTGGCATACTGCCGGTCGGGTGGGTGGGCCACATGGCATGCCTGAAATTTGTTTGGAGGGTGAACCTCCCCTTTAAATGTAATCTGTGTTTAGTGTTGCATGATCAAGGAGTTGCCAGTTAAAGTAGCACAGTGCTGAATAGCAGAAAATGCACTGATCATGAAGGGGAAAAAAATTATGGAGGTCATTTTAAATGGGTTACCAATTCAAAGTGTCCAAAATGAGACGTGACCTGTTTCTTTTTTTTTTGTAATGCAACAAACGGCAATGCAAGTATGGAAGTACTATTTAACATGAATCAATGGCAACTGCAGTGCTATTTGAAATATAAAACATGTGATTCAGCCCTCACTGCTGGTAAATCTTTCTGATGCATGTGTTTTAAATTGCAACGATTCACCCACAGTAAATGTTATATTAAGTGCTTTATAAATATGGCTCTTACTCTATATATCTTGGTAATATATTCACATTCAGATCTGCTGTAACACTTGTTTTTTTTAATTAGGTTTTCATTTGTATATAGAAGACAGAGGCCACTTTCTGCTTTCTTCTTTTCACATTATTATATATTTTTTATAAAAAATCCAATAAAAAAAAACAAAAAAAAACATTTATTCTTATATATGGTTAGATGATGGAAATTGGCAGAGCTCGACTAAGCTCTGTGGAAAATTAGTGCAACTGCACTTACAAAGTGCATATTCTATTGCATGAAAAACCAAAAGTGCTAATTTTAAAAGCTAATATGCAAGTTATTGTCATAAAAAGTGTTTGGGGGCCCGGGTTCTTCCCCAGGGGACATGTGTCAATGCAAAAAAAAAAACAGTGATTTTAATAATGCTTAAAGTGAAACATTGCTTTAAATTTCGTACCTAGGGGGTGTCTATAGTATGCCTGTAAAGTAGCGCATGTTTCCAGTGCTTAGAAAAGTCCCTGCACAAACGACACAATGACATTTCTAAAGGAAAAAAAAAAGTAATTTAAAACTATCCGGGCAATACAGATAAAAGTAATTGAAAAAAAAAACAGCATGACCCTTTGGGTCTGGTATGAATATTCAGGGGAACCCCGAACCAAAATAAAAATTGCCTGGGGTTCCCCCCAAAAATCCACACCAGACCCTTATCTGAGCATGCAACCTGGCAGCCCGCAGGAAAAAAGGGGGGGACGAGAGAGCGGCCTCCCTCCTGAACCTTACCAGGCCACATGCCCTCAACATGGGGAGGATGTCCCCATGTTGATGGGGACAAATGCCTCATCCCCACAAACCTTGGCCAGTGCCTGTGGGGGTCTGCGAGCGGGGGGCTTTTTTAGGATCTGGAAGACCCCTTTAACAAAGGGGACCCCCAGATCCTGCCCCCCCTATGTGAATTGGTAACTGGGTACATTGTACCCCTACCATTTCACAAAAAAAGTGTCAAAATGTTAAAAACTACAGGAGACAGTTTGGGACTACCATTTTTTTTTTTTGCGATATAAGCGAAAAAAAAGCTGAAATCTGGGGGAAAAAAACATTTTCTTTATTCTTATTTTAAAACAAAATACAATAAAATCGAATTTTGGCATAAATTTAAGCCAAAATGTATTCTGCTACATGTCTTTGGTAAGAAAAAATCCAGTGTATAATAATTGGTTCTTGTGACCACGGACAGATGTACACAAATGATCATGTACAGATGTGTACAGGTGATCACGGACATATGTGTGCAGATTATCATTGGGACATGTGATTTTACTGTTATATATGTGGGGGACAGGTGATTTTACTGTGTGGGGACACGTGTGCGGGGACATGTGTTTTGGGGACTTGTGTGTGGGAACATTGTGTTTTACACTGTGTTACTAGGCTGGTGATCAGTGTGTAAAAAGCTGTAAAAAACAGCTCATACTCGCTGATTACCAGCTGGCTGCAGCGATCCGCTCTCCTCTCCTCACTGACAACTAATGTGTGAGGAGAGGAGAGCCGATCGCCTATCAACCGGCTCTCTGTTTTCATCACATGATGGCTGTGATTGGACACAGCCGTCATGTGATCAAGAAGACCAATCACAGAGCCATCCTGCCGATTTGAGATGCGCCGTGTCCGGGTGACACGAGTGCATCGGGATCCCCCACTTTCTGAGGGACGTTCCTGAATGTCCTCTCAGAAGGAAAGAGCGCCCGCCCGACCGTACATATGCAGTGGCCGGGTGGGAAGTGTTTAAACCTCAACTCCAGGAAACCTGACAATTGTCCTGTGCAGTGGGGCTGCGCCCACAATCAAGAGTTAACTGTTCGTATGCGCCCTTTTCACACCACAACGATGGTATTGGGAATATATATTTTTCTGCGCATAAATCTGCAACATGTATGCGTCCCCCCCCCCCCCCCAAAAAAAACGCACATGACATCATGCCTGGATGTGGGGAACCGTAATCCAATTTGCAATAGTGTGACCCCAGCCCTA
Organism: Rana kukunoris; assembly: GCA_029574335.1. Classification (NCBI taxonomy): domain Eukaryota; kingdom Metazoa; phylum Chordata; class Amphibia; order Anura; family Ranidae; genus Rana; species Rana kukunoris. The sequence continues at coordinate 247,840,512 of CM056059.1, forward strand.
GTCTAGGGCAGTGTTTCTCAACCTTTTTTTTTCAGGCACCCTTTAAAATTTTGCACAATTTCAAGGCACCTAATTCTAAAATTTCGAAAACTAAACCAATAGTGTCCAATAGCATAGAAACAGAGAATATTTTTTCTTCCAATGTGAACACACCTTTTCGCACTGGTATTGGTTAGTATTCCAGCTTTTCTCTTCTCTCCCTCACTCAGCTAATCTGACCCCAGTTCTAAGGGAAAGGGGAAGGGGAGGGAGTAAACAAGGATGCTGTGCAGGTGCTGAACGTCCCTCTTATCAACCAATGACACAATTGGTGGTTAGGACCCCAGCAGCTAGCAGGTTGTATTGGTGCACAATGAAATCCTGTGGCCTATATTTTTCTGCCAAGGTACTCCTGAAGAAACCTGAAGGCCTCAGGGTGCCTGGTCTAGTGGTTGATAAAGCAATTTTACTTACCCAATCCTCTGTTCTGTTATGCTCAAGTAGATGAATGTCACCTAGTGTCTTCTAATTCAGGGCTATGATATCTGAGGGTCTTAGACTACTGTAGCATGGGGGAGAAGAGGCTGCAGGGACCAGTCTAGTCACTAAGAGAAGCCTAAGTAAATCTGATTTTCAATGCACCCTGACAGAAACAAGCAGTCAGTCCTTGGAATCTGGGTTTAGTCCCACTGCAAGGGAGAGTTTTTAGGTTTCCTGGGGTTTAGCTTTAAGTAGTATACCTTCCACCAACAATTTATTTCTAGGAGCTGACCTTAAAATTTGAATCTTCTAGGCCAGGGGTGTCAAACTCAATTTTGTTGAGGGTCGCATCAGCAGTGTGGTTGCCCTCAAAGGGCCAGTTGTATATGAGTCGCACTACATACAGAGTGCAGAGTTCAGAATTACGTCAGGATTATGCTAGGTACAGAGTGCAGGGTTCAGCAGTGCGCTACGTACAGAGGGTAGGGATTCAGGGGTATGCTATGTACAGAGTGCAGAAATTCAGGAGTACACTACATACAGAGGGTAGGGATTCAGGGGTACGCTACGCACACAGTGCAGGAATTCGGGGGTACGCTATGTACAGATGGCAGGAATTCAGGGGTACGCTATGTACAGAGGGCAGGAATTCAGGGGTACTCTATGAAACAGAGGGCAGGAATTCAGGGGTACGCTACGTACAGAGGGTAGGGAGTCGGGGGTACACTACGTACAGAGGGCAGGAATTCAGGGTTGTGCTACGTACACAGTGCAGGAATTCGGGGATTGTTCTATATCAAGCTGCATTTTCTGATAGTACGCCAAATATGCATGTAGAAATTTTAGTGCGCGTTCAGAAAATGCAGAAAAAACACACAACCTAATAAAAATCAATAGGACTGTGGGTTAAACGCAGGAAAACTGCAGATACACCAGCAATGGGCCAAAACACAGCAAACCAGTGTGAACCCACCTAAAAGCACAAGGGACCAAGCACTACCACAGGCTGATGACACAATTTGGCTGCAATTATAACTACTGCTGGAGAAAAAAGTTTAAAAAACGAAGGGAAGGGAGATAAGAGTCACTGAGCTCACACTTTGATGGTCCCTGGAGGTTTATCTCTGAGAGGTATCCTGTGTACCTTCTATCTGCCGGCTGCTCTGTTCATAATATCCCAGCCTCACGGCTCCTTCACTCACTGCGCGGACTTCACAAGGAAAGAGGGGAGGTGGAAGGCAGAGCAGACTCAGCCTCTCCCATTTGTGTAGGGGGGAACTGTCCACTGTGACATTGTATTGACCACAGTGAGCCAACACAGATGCAGCCAGACACCCCTACATTTACATGCAGCTTCTCCTGTCCCATAGAAATGTATGGACAGACGAAAATCAGGTTTTTACTGCGCTGCTGTGAGAACAAGAGGTGCCGCTGTGCGGGCCACATGACGAGGCCTAGCGGAACGGATTCGGCCCGCGGGCCTTGTGTTTGCCACCCCTGTTCTAGGCCCATTCACACCATTGTGGTGCGGTAACAAACTGCAAGCTCAGTATTGTGCATTGGTACAATGCAGTGCTGCTCATTCTGCATATCACCCTTACCTTAACTTGCTAGTGCACTAATGTGCATTGCTACTGTATTTGCTGCTGAAAATGTTGCATGTACAATTACTATTGTATTAGGCAGTACATTCAAATGCATAGGCTGTTTTAATGTAACACATGTAAGAGTGTGACACAACAGCAGCATATGGTGCCGGTGTGAATGGACCCTTAGTGCGCAGATCCTGCTGTCGATGTCAGGGAAATGTGGCTGTACGCTAGAGCTGCACGATTCTGGCCAAAATGAGAATCACAATTTTTTTGCTTAGAATGAAGATCACGATTCTCGCACGATTCTCACGGCGTAAAATCTTTTACATTTATACAAAAAAAAAAATGGGCTAACTTTACTGGCTATTTTTTTTATTTATTTTTTATTATTATTCATTAAAGTCATTTTTTTCCCAAAAAAATCAATTTAAAAAGACTGCTGCGCAAATACAGTGCAACATAAATTTTGCAACAACCGCCATTTTATTCTCTAGGGTCTTTACTAAAAAGTTATATAATCTTTGGGGGTTCTAAGTAATTTTCTAGCAAAAAAATAATGATTTTAACTTGAAAAGAGCTGTCAGAAAAAGGTTTGGTGTTTAAGTGGTTAACAATTCCTAATTTACATACAGAAGAAGTTTATTCCTTTGAAGAGATACAATGTTTTCAAAACTTGGCAGGCTGCTCAGACCTGGCAGATTACCCAGACTGACTTTTGGCTGAGAGGAGACAGGAAATTCTTTGCATACCAAAGTGCAGAGAGAAAATTATTTTCATGTCAAAGATCGTGAAACCCTGTATCAAGAATTGCAACGGGAAAAAGATTGCGATAACGATTCTTGACGATTAATCGTGCAGCTCTACTGTACGCTATGCGCACACCATGTCTCCTGTGCTAATAAGCAAGCATTCAGTCTAATGATATAATGCATCTTACCTATCACTCTATTTCTATTTCCAAGTAAACAGACATTACCATAGCTTACATTCTCAGCTCCATCAGCATGACTGCTCCAGCGACCAGTGTGCTTGGCTTTTTATTTGTAAATCACAAAAGCATTGACACACAGGAAGTAATGGCTCCATTAGCCAATCGCTTCCTCCATGGGAAATTACATCACAGGAAATCATTCCAACAGGATGAGTTAATACAAACAACCAATGAATAATCGCTAAATGAGTCTTATGGGCGTGTCTGAGCAGAGATAGCATGCATGTTTTTCCTGTCCCCTGTACCTGGAAGCTAAACTAAAGAAGCCATATGGCTTTCAAACATGGACTTAAGCTCTAGAATCACAGATCTAAGAGCTCACCGCTAAACTCAAGCATGTATTTAAAAGGTAGTAAAAGCACAGGCTACTCACATTTTAGCCAATATAAAACGACAGTAAACATACATGATGTGTGTGGACAACTAAATATTCCAAAAGGACGACAGCAAGTGACGTGTCTTCAGACTCCTGAACCCCCGTATGCGTTACGTTTTGCAACTTCATCAGCGGGGGGCGAAAGTAAGGCTTGAAACGCTTGTGGAGCGCAGTAGGGAAGGGATGATGTTGATGGTGGTGTGGAGGACGGTCTATAGCAGGGGTCTCCAAACTTTTAAAACAAAGGGCCACTTTATTGTCCCTCAGACTTTAGGAGGGCCGGATTGTGGCTAGCAGGGGCAGGAAAAGTCACGGGCATCCAGCATCAGTAAGAATAAATATGGCCTCAGGTTTGGTGGTCAATAGGAGAAGTATTCCCCCTATTAGTAAGAGGGATAGTATCCCATCATTTGTATCAGTGGAATATATAGTGCTCCAGTGGGAGGAATAGTGCCTCCTATCAGTGGGAGGAATTTTGCCCCAAGGGCCGGATAAAGGCTAGCAAAGGGCCACATCTGGCCCTCGGTCCGCAGTTTGGAGACCCCTGGTTTATAGGGACAGCTTTACCCCCGGATGCCTGTGTAGCACTACCCCCGTAGGAGCTGCTGGTTATATTTTGGGTGGCACATTACCTCTATTTTCTCGCTGTCCAGGGTGAAAGGAGAGTCTGAAGAATTTCAATGTCGACACAATGCACTTCTTTTTCTTGGATTTATTTGGGAGAACTTTAGAAGAAAAGAAGGATGAGGGGTGGAATGGTAGTTAGGTTCAGGTGCATAATCAAAGTAAGGAAACACTCCTGTGTCCAACATACAGCTCTCGTCTCCACTCCAGCCAGAGTGGGTATTTCTCACCCGGATATGTCCCTCTTACTGGCCTAGCAGCCGGGATGGCGCACAAAGTAAAGTACAGTCTCTGCCACAGACCTTCCTTTCTTTATGAGACACTTTGGTCCGGAATCCTCTGCCACAGGATTCAGCACCCGGATCTCTTTAGCTTTGTTTCTTTAGAACTTTAGATCCGATAGGCGACACTTTCAAGCCCCTCGGTGTATGGTGCATCCTTCGATTAAGTTTCCAGGCCTTCTCCCAAGGTACCAGCCTCTTGCATGGCCCTCTCCAGGATAGGTCCTTCCCTGGCTTCCTTCATCAGGTCGCTTCCTTCCACAGGACGGACAGCACAGGATCACCTTTGCAGTATAGGCCCCACGCAGACAACTGGGCCCACAGGCGAAGCCGCAGCCCCGGGCCAACGTGGTCCCGGAACTAGGGTTCAGAGTGTGCACGTCAGGCCAGGCGGGCCAGAAGGCACAGACAGACGACAGACAGACCCCCGCACCAATGGTGTCTGCCCCTTAAGTACCCCTTTTCAGCATGCACAGCCGGCAACCACACTCACTGATTTGCTGCTAAGGGGGACACTCAATACACCTTGACCTTGCTGCTGCCACCCTTGGCCTGGGGTGGTAATGACACCCCCAGGCGAGCAATGGTGGATACTCTTTTCATAGCCATGGCTGGAACAGAGGCTAAATTGCCCTTAATCATTCTGGTCTGAGACAAATAACAGCTCATACCCCCACTAAATTTAAAGCAGCGCCTGTTCAACAGGAGTAAGGCGCTACACCTGCATACTTAGATCTTCCTTTTTAATCATCAACTATGTGAGTTATGCTACTTGTATATTAAGACTTCGCTCATTTATCAAGTCAAAATGTATAAAAAAAATATCTCTTAAACCAGGTTCTTCTTAATCCAAGGTTTTACTGTATGAGATACTGTATAAGATCACTGTATGTGATATAAGATAAGTGTGATATTAGTCACGTGACCACTCCCTAAAAGGGCATAAACTGTATACATTTCAAGTGCATGTTATGTTCCTACACTACAGCATGACCACTAGAAAAAGACAGGGTTCACATATACTTTAAGAATAAAAATTTGTATTAAATTTCTTTGAACAAGTCCGCTAATATCTGTAAGCACCTTTAAAGTCTGTGGCTGTTCAGTCTACAATAGAGGATTTGCCGTGAAAAGGTCAGCTTAAAGTTTGTGTTATTTTGAGGTCAGCTTAAAGTTTGTGTTATTTTGTCATTCTTCAGCATGATTCCCCTTTCCTCCTGCTTAATTTACTTGTTTACTTACTGTCCCTATCCCTACTGTAAACAATTTGTTTACTGCTTGACTCTGAATGATTTTGCTTTTTCCCAACTCCTGGCTATTCTGCAGAATATTCTCCAGACCCCTTTAGCAGCTCAGTGATTCTTAAAACCCTCACTAGATCATTTATTATCACCTCTCCTTTACTTGTCCCACATGACCCCATCTTAACACAAAACCTCCTTTTTTCCAGTCTACAGACCATATTGCTTGCTTTTGGCAGGGCCTGCAGGTCAGCTGGGATGTAATTAAGACTCTAAGAACAGCCTGTCTTCGCCACGGGAAGCCCATGTTAAATGTAGCTGGGATTTAGGCCTGTCAGTTTGGCCAGAGCTCAGGACTGAAAGCCGGGGGGCAGCACCACTTCCTTTTCATATATAATCCCATTACACACAGCGCATTGCACTTGGCAACATTTGCACATTACCTAGTGACTCGAGCTTACAAGACACTGCTGCTCAATTAGCATATGTTACATGTATATTTTAGAGATATTTTAAAGACAGCCTTAAATTTCCAAAGTAAATTATACATATCCAACAGAAGCGAAAGAGTGAGACTGCCCATCCGTCAACTCCCACAACTTTTTGTCCAGGCTTCGGGTTTTACATTAAAAAGGCAGAGAAACTAAACGAAATAAAAACAGTTTTAATTTTTAACAGTTTGGCCCAACCCAGCAAGGCGTCTGCTGACAGCTGTCAGTGGCATTTGAATAATTGGATTAATTTAGCAGAGGGCGAGCGGTGCAAAAAGATGATCTTACCAGCATCAACACATACATATAATTTACAGCACTCTCTCGTTTTCACACAAGGGTTTCAATTCAACTGGTATGCCAACTAATATATTTTTTTATGCTCCTTAGGAGAATGAACATTAAGATGTACACCTCATCTTCAAGTGTGTTCTACTTTATATTTCAGAAATGCAAACATTACAACAAACATAACTTACATTTTGAATTGCAAGCATGTCTGAAGATATTACAGTAGCGATGGACACAAACAAGCACAGTCTGTTTTAATATAAACCCATAACTTATTTTTTAGTTTGCAGAGTGCTTGACTCTCATTGCAGTAGGATGCTACTTTCCAGGTCTTAAAGAATCATTATAGGTAATGTTCTGTAACATCAGGAATATGTTTGCCCATTGTGCTGACCAAGACAGGACGGGTGCTCTTAGCCCCACCCCTTGCATTCTTGAATATACCTGACACTATAGCCACTGGGGAAATCAGTGAAATATTAGATTTTTTTGTGACTCTGCACTGTCTGTTTAGAATCCCTAGCTGTAGAGAGTAGCTGAGGGACCCAATGATTTTTTTTTTATCTTGTCAGGTATTAAAAGATGTGTTTTGAGAGGATTCTGGTAATGCCATATCTGACATAGTCTTCCTTCCTAAATTAAACTTAAAGTCATACTCTGACAGGGTGGCTTTGTCATTTAATATATAATGATGGTGGGAATCACAAACCTGATAATAAACATTTGTATAACTCCTTCATTGCAGTTCTCATTTAACAGAGCTGAGTGTATATTTTATGGAAAATAATTGCTAAAAATATTAAAAGCATACCACTGACTTCCTGTCCAGTAATCCTACTAGAGTGTAGGGCAAAAAACATAGACCCACGCTTTAGGTATTCATTCTAAAATACTATCATAGCTGACAACTTTTACCTGTTTCCCAGTTCAACCTTGTCCTCTAATCACTTCCATATGAAAGAGGAAAAGTAGAAAAAATTGGCTGTCAAATTATCAGTTTCTTTAGTTACTTCTCTATTCCCAGCTTGGTAATTGTACAGTAAAGGAGCAGAAGCTTACCAAAGAAATAATCCCTCTGCTCTCTCCTTTTAGACCCCTTTCACACTGGTGGGCGGGCCGTGTCAGTGGTAAAGCGCCGCTAGTTTTAGTGGTGCTTTACCGCTGTCATAGTGGTGCTTTTTGGCCATTAGCGGGGCACTTTTAACCCCTGCTAGCAGCCGGGGAAGGGGTTAATAGCGCCCATTATGCGGCGCTGCCGAATCGATTTGCAAGCGCAACGGCAGTGCTGCCCATTCATTTTAAGGGGCAGCGGCGGTGCGGGAGTGGTGCAAGTGCCCCAAACATGCTGCTTGCAGAACTTTTTTTTCTATCCTGCAAGCGCACAACTTTACAGGCACTATTTTTTGCGCTAAAATGCCTGTAAACCGTCCCAGTGTAAAAGGGGTCTCTTATAACCAAGTGTTTTGCCGCGTACACACGACCGTTTTTGGATTGTAAAAAATTACGTTTTTTTTTATGTCATTAAAAAACGATCGTGTGTGGGCTCCAGAGCATTTTTCACGATGTAAAAAATGTCTATTAAAAATTTCGAACATGCTCTAATTTTTCATGACGTTTTCAACGTCGTAAAAAATGGTCGTGTGTGGGCTTTAACAACGTTAATGGAGTAAGCACATTCATCACGCTATAACAGACTGAAAAGTGCGAATCGTCTTTTACTAACATGAAATCAGCAAGAGCAGCCCCAAGGGTGGCGCCATCCGAATGGAACTTCCCCTTTATAGTGCCGTCGTATGCGTTGTACGTCACCGCGCTTTGCTAGAGCATTTTTTTTCACGATCGTGTGTAGGCAAGGCTATTTTAAAGATCGGGTTGAAAAAAAAATAGTTTTTTTCTAGGCCATTGAAAACTTAATTTATTACAACCCAAAAAACGGTTGTATGTACGCGGCATTAGACTGAGAGTGGTTGGCAATGCAGTAGAAACTGAGGCCGCGTACACACGATCGGTCCATCCGATGAGAATGGGCTGACGGACCGTTTTCATCTGGTCACCGCTGAAGTGGCCTGATGGTCTGATGTGCGTACACACCATCAGTTCAAAAAACGATCGTTTCAGAACGCGGTGACGTAAAACACAACGGCATGCTGAAAAAAACGATGTTCAATGCTTCCAAGCATGCGTCAACTTGATTCTAAACATGCGCGGGTTTTTGAACCAATGCTTTTGCGTACTAACGATTTTAAAGCAAGTTTTAAAACTTTGGTCCGAAGGACAACAGACCGATGGGCCGTACACACGATCGGTTTGGACCGATGAAACTTAACTTCAGTCCATTTTCATCGGTTTAGACCGATCGTGTGTACGCGGCCTGAAGGTCTAAGGCCGTGTACACACGGCAGAGAACCTCGACGGGCAGAACACATCGTTCCGCCCGTCGAGGTTCTCTGCCGGCCGTCGAAATCGGCGACCCGCCCGTCGGGAATGGCAACCAGCCATTCATCCAGGCGGGCCGTCGAGCAAAAAGAGAGCGTGCTCTCTTTTCGCTCGACGGGATTCCCGACGGGCGGGGCGAGCCAGGAGCGTACACACGGCCGAGGTCCTCGCTGGAATGCAGCTTCCAGCGAGGTTCTCGCCGCCTAACTCTGCTGGATCTCTCCCTAGCAGTTTATTTGATTTCCTGTAATAGCTGCATTTAAAATGTATTTAATTATTTTGATAAATTATATTACTTGACTAAAAGAGCTATTTAGAGTTGTCATCAGATCATAGGCTAGATCAACTGTATGAAGCAGTTTGAATAATTGTCTCTTGAAATAAGGTCTGCATTTGTAGGAAGGCCAGACAAGCAATGCTGAACAGTATAAGGATGCCCAGTTTTGTTGAATCAGTGATTTGAAATGGCGGCATGTAAGCAGGTGCTTTCAAGAGGGTTCTGAAGGGTTCATATTTTGTTTTACTTGCTATGTTCATGCCCTTAACTATGGCCCCTCACATTGGCAGAGTCTTCCAGCAGATCTGCCCTCTCAGCAGGGGATCACTCAGCTGATCCCCACTGAGCAGACGGGTGACATGCCTGTGTCCGCTCTGCTGTTCTCTATAGGGCTGTCAATGGAAACTGACTGCTTGTCCGTTACAAAAGTTACACTTCACTTACTGCAATGTCATGTGGAGCGATGCGCTGCCCAACATTGCTGTGTGATTCAGTCCAGTGTGCTGCGATAAAATGCAGCATATCTGCGTTTTAGCACAGCGCTAAGCTGCATTGCATTGTGAATGGGACACACAGCAAACTATTTTTCCTCTGTGTCCCTGCCGGGACAAACGTCTTACAATGAAGTAAAACATCTGTCACTGTATAATGTGTGATTTGGCCTTCACCGATGGCTAGGAAAGAAAGGGATCCCCCCCCAACAGGAAAAAATAAAAATAAAAAAAATGGAATATGCAGGGAAACCCTTTACTTTTCTAACTTCTTTTATCCATGCCGAGAACAACCAGTTTTATTGTTCACCTCAAATTACACTGCATAATTGTGTAGGTGTATAGATTACATGTAAATATTTCAGATTCCCAAGCAAGAAGATGCAAATTTGTAATATTGTCTTGTCTTGTGAATTATCTTTGCTCCTGGTCCTTTTTCTGCTCTTATGCCGCGTACACACGATCGGAATTCCTGATGAACAAGTCAGACAGAATCTTTTCATCGGATATTTCGAACATGTGTGCCCCATCAGAGTTCTGACAGACTTAGAAAGAGAACACGTTCTCTTTTTTTTCCGATGGTCTGTATGGAACAAAAAAAACATGCATGCTCAGAATCAAGTAGACACATGCTCAGAAGCATTGAACTTCATTTTTCTTGGCTCCTCATAGTGTTGTATGTCACCGATTTCTTGATGGTCGGAAATTGGTGTGACAGTGTGTATGCAAGACAGCTTGAACGGAATTCCGTCTGAAAAATCCATCAGAGTTTATCCCAATGGAAATTCCGATTGTGTGTACAAGGCATTATAAAAACTTACAGCTATGCCAGACAGAAGGTAGCAGTATTTTAGGAAGTGTTTACCTGTGCAATAATCTTTGGGAATTTACTTTTATATAAACAGTACCCTAAAGACCGATGTTACATGAATGCAAGAAATTCAGCTGGACCTCAGAAAACCTTTAGTCAATTGAAAATACCATTTTAATTAAACACTGTATTAGGTTTATAAATGTTTAAGTGACTTCACCTCATTGCGCTCCAAAGGTGAAGAGGAAATAATCTTATTTAACGAAGGTTGGACATAATTTTATTGATTTAGCAAAAAAAAAAAAAGAACAACATATGGCTTTCCCCATCCCCACAAGCGAGGTGGATTGAGGAATCTTCCCCGCTGTGCTATTATAGTCTAACAGCAGGGGATCCTCTGCTGTCAGAGTACACTGATCAGCACCTGCAGCTGATTGGCAGCAGTCGCTGATTTACAAATGCTGTCAAGTGGGTATGGTCATACATGGATCAAAATTTGTCTGGTACCTGCTGATCTGGCCACATTTTATTCTATGGATAGCTTTAGTCTTAAACATTTTCACATACAGCTGATGCTTGAGTATTAAACCTACTTTACACCTCACTTGCTATTAGGTCTTGCAGGAAACTATGTATAATGTCACTAAAAATGTTCTTGTCAACATCTAAAGATGTGGTTTATATTTCAATAAAACTGATTTTTATATATATATATATATATATATATGTATATATATATTATATAAAGCTTGCCTACAAATTGCACTACTAGTGTTTAAAACGTACTGTACATGTAGTAGGTTCTAAATTATGAAAATCAAATGCTATAATTCCTATATATACCAAAACATATGATGACTTTTTACAGACATGATTAAATATGTTAGATCTGTCACACATAAAATTATTATTTTCTATATTTTATTCATTTTCAGATTATATTTCATCCCCTGATGAAACAAGTAGAAGAATACGTATCGGCCTAAACTGAGGATTTTTTATTTATTTTTATATATTTTGGGGAATATTTATTATAGCAAAAAGTAAAAAATATTGCATTTTTTTTCAAAATTGTCGCTCTATTTTTGTTTATAGCGCAAAAAATAAAAACCGCAGAGGTGATTAAATACCACCAAAAGAAAGCTCTATTTGAGGGAAAAAAAGGACGCCAGCTTTGTTTGTGAGCCATGTCGCACGACCGCACAATTGTCAGTTAAAGCGACGCAGTGCCGGAAGCTGAAATTTCGCCTGGGCAGGAAGGGGGTAAAACCTTCTGGGGCTGAAGTGGTTAAAGATTTAAATAGTTACATAGTTAGCCTGGTTGAAAAAAGACACCAAGTTCATCCAGTTCAACCAATAGAAGGGGGGAAATAAATAAATATATATATAATCCTATATCTACAATCCAGTACCCACAGTCGATCCAGAGGATGGCAAGAAAAACCTCAATTACGCATAGTTAGTCAGGTTCAAAAAAGACACAAGTCCGTCTAGTTTAACCAATAATAGGGAAATAATAAATAAAAAAAATTTACAATCCCATATACGCAATCCCATACCCACAGTTAATCCAGAGGAAAGCAAAAACCCAAGCAAAGCCTGATCCAATTTGCTTCAGCAGGGGGAAAAATTCCTTCCTGATCCCCCAAGAGGCAATCGGATATTCCCTGGATAAACTTAACCAATACATGTTAGTATTAATTTATATTATGTACATTTAAGACTTTTTCAAAGCAATCTACTGAGCTGGCCAGAACCACCTCTGGAGGGAGTCTATTCCACATATTCACACCTGTTACTGTGAAGAAGTCTTTCCATATTTGGAGATTATGTCTGGAGGAAACAAGAATGCCCCCTTGTCCTTTGTGCTGACCTTTAAAGTGAATAACAACAGATATGAAAAACTTATGTGTTTGTACATGTTGATCATATTCCCCCATAATTGTATTTCCTCTAAACTTACTTCAACTGAGCTCCTCCATGCCTCTTCTCTGATCTTTCTCCAGTTCTCCAATATCCTTTTTTATGAATTGGTGCCCAAAACTGAACTGCATATATCAGACAAGGTCTCACTAATCATTTGTACAAGGGCAAAATTATCTCTCTCTCTGCAGTCTATACCTATCTTAACCACTTCCGGACCGGCTCACGTCGATATACATCGGCACTTTGAAGAGGGATATTTTTGTTATGGCAGCAGCTAGCTACCATAACCCAGTTATCCTCTTCTTCAGTGAGCGGTCCAGTTTAAGATAAAAGTGGTCTCTGCAGCAGATTCGCTGCAAGATCACTTATCAGTGGCGGGAGAGGACCCCCCTTCCCGCCGCTCTCCAGTGCCCTCCGCTGCTTACCGGAGGCAACCAGGTCCTCTTCTGTTCTTGATATGAAGACGAGTCGGGAAAATGGTCCCCACTCATCTCCATACCATTGTAGCGTGGAAGCGACGTCAAAACGTCACTTCCGCTCATAGCTCTTAAAGGGGCATTTTTTATTTTCATTTTTTCAAATGACAATTTATTTTATTTTATTTTTATTGCATTTTAGTGTAAATATGAGATCTGAGGTCTTTTTGATCCCAGATCTCATATTTAAGAGGTCCTGTCATGCTTTTTTTCTATTACAAGGGATGTTTACATTCCTTGTAATATGAAACAAGGGACACATTTTTTTTTTTTTAAAGAGCAGTGTAAAAGGTAAAATAAATAAGGAAAGCATATTTTTATTTTAAATGTGCACCGTCCCTCCGAGCTCGCGTGCAGAAGCGATCGCATAAGTGTGCAGCGCCCGCATATGAAAACGGCACACGTGAGGTATCGCCGTGGTCAGTAGAGCGAGAGCAATAATTCTAGTCCTACACCTCCTCTGTAACTCAAATTATGCAACCTGTAGAATTTTTTAAACGTTGCCTAATTTTAAGGGTAAAAGTATTTTGCCATTCCACGAGCAGGCTCAATTTTGAAGCGTGACATGTTGAACATCAATTTACTCTATGTATCATTATCTTTCACAATATAAAAAAATATTGTGCTAACTTTACTGTTGTCTTATTTTTTAATTTAAAAAGTGTATTTTTTCCCAAAAAAGTGCATTTGTAAGACTGCTGCGCAAATGCGGTGTGACAGAAAGTATTGCAACAACTGCTATTTTATTCTCTAGGGTGTTAGATTTTTTTTTATAATGTTTGGGGTAATTTTCTAAAAAAAAAAAAAAAAAAAGTTTTAAAATTGCAAACAACAATTTTGAGAGAGGCTTGGTCCTTAAGTAGTTAATGCAAGTGGGTATGGTCATACATGGATCAACATTTGTCTGATACCTGCTGATCTGGCCACATTTTATTCTATGGATAACTTTAGTCTTAAACATTTTCACATACAGCTGATGCTTGAGTATTAAACTTACTTTACACCTCACTTGCTATTAGGTCTTGCAGGAAACTAAAAATGTTCTTGTCAACATCTAAAGTTGTAGATGTGGTATATATTTCACAATATAAAAAAAAATATTGTGCTAACCTTACTGTTGTCTTATTTTTTAATTAAAAAAAGTGTATTTTTTCCCAAAAAAGTGCGTTTGTAAGACTGCTGCGCAAAAAAAGTGCGTTCGTAAGACTGCTGTCCAGAAAGTGACAGAAAGTATTGCAACAATCGCCATTTTATTCTCTAGGGTGTTCGATTTTTTTTATAATGTTTGGGGTTCTAAGTAATTTTCTAGCAAAAAAAAAAAGTTTTAAACTTGTAATCATCAAATCTCAGAGAGAGGCTGGGTCCTTAAGTGGTTAATGCAAGAAAGGGCTTTGCTCACTTTAAAACCGTAGCTTGGCATTGCATGCCATTATTTAACCTATGATCTACCAGAGCACCCAGATCCTTCTCCACCATTGACTCCCCCAGTTGTACTCCCCCTAGAATGTATGATGCGTGCATATTCCAAGCCCCCAAGTGCTTAACAATACTGATTATCGGAGACAGAAAAGGAACGCTATAAAATTCTGCAGGCACAGGTTGGTCAACTCACAGTGCTAAGGCTGTACACAAAAGCTGGATGTGGGTGACCATACAGTGTTTGTGGATTCTGGAACTCCTAGCTGTTGAATTCTGTCCCAATAAAGGGAGCCCCCACCAGGGACAGCAGTTTAAATATCTGGATGTGGAACATCAACCATGGCCAAACACTGAGGCGGCGTACACATGACCGGTTTTCTCGGCAGAATCCAGCAAGAAACTCGATGGGAGACGTATTCTGCCGAGAAAAGCGGTCGTGTGTACACTTTTCGCCGAGAAACCCGTCGGGAAACTCGTCGAGCCAAAAAGAGAGCATGTTCTCTATTTCCTCGTTGGGCAATGGGAAAATTTGGCTCGACGAGTTTAACTGCCGAACTAGGAACTCAACGGGGGAAACAATGTGTTTCGCCCGATGAGTTTCTCAGTCGTTTGTACGCCGCCTCACAGGGTGCAACTGTAACAAAAGCTTGGGTATACTCACCACTTGGTTCAGAAGACTTTTTTTTTCATGTCAGCATTAGGAAAAGCTTAACTAACTTAGGTGAATACATTGGTAGTGAATCTGTTGCTCAAAATTGTTTTGGTATCTGTAAAAAATATTGTGTGTTTGTGGTTTTGTTTCCCTGCAAGACGGACTGTTTTGCATTATATGGCTAATGAAGCTCATCTAAAATTAGAATACAAAACTATTCTTGGCCACACTTCAGTGCCTTTCTCTGAAACCTTTGTAAATCTGTGACATCGTTTTTTTTTTCTGTGGGTCACTCACAAAACCCCATGGGTTCCTATACCATCTGTCCCTATATTAACAGGCTCTTCTTTATTCAAAACCTGATGTTCTTGTCCCCAAGATGAATGTTCTTAATTAGAGAGCTCTACTTGTCCTCAAATTTCTGTGTTAAAAAGTCAGTTTTTCGATGTGTCCATGTAGTTTTCTGCACCTTTTTGTTAAAAGTATTTAAGTGCATGTTAAATTATTACAGATATAGCCGATCTCTTTTAATTCAGACACAAGGTATTCTGTGTTTCTGGATATATTTCCACCAATCTGAAGCACCATATTGAAAATTTAAAAAACATAGTAATTTAAAGTGTGTTTACTCTGTAATGTCATCAGCTTTCTACTTTCATTATATGGACTGGTTTATAAAAATGAGTGAAACCTAGGTGGTTGCTTCTATGTGCAATAGTGCCGTCTTTCTCTCCTACATAAATGAGAGTATATTTGTTGTGCTGGCGGTCCAACCTATGGAAGTCGTTCTCCTGTCTATTTTTGTTCGTTATTTCCTGACTGTTTCTCCCCCCCCCCCCCCCCCAGTAAATGCAAATCTGATTTTCAGCAGTAAAATAAATATTTTTTTACTCCTGTGATAATATATTGCAGGGGCTGCCAGGGACTTAACCCTATCGGAGCCAGGGGGTCCAAGAGTGCACTTTTCTTTGCTTTCTCAATTACAGTGGTTGTAAAGCCTCAAGGTTTTTTACCTCAAAATGGAGTTCCAGGCAAAAATACAACTTGGTCTTGTTCAGTACAACTGTGTCATCAATCCCAGTAGTCACCCACTGCTAATATTGCGTTATGTGAAAACAGGACACAATGCTAGGCAGTGATCGGTGCCATTTTTGAATAGGGAATGTATAGTGATAGTGCAGTGTTTGTATTGTTGCCAGGAGGGTGAGCTTCCTTCACACTGCACATGCGTGAGATCGGAAGAAATCCCGGAAGAGAGACACAGCAGGCTTCACATGACCACAGTCCGGATGGCCGTGCTATTCCAAATGAGAACAGTAATCAATGCCGCACAAGTAACGAAAAGGGGACACTGTTAACGATTTCCAATTGTAAAAGAATGAGCAGTAACAATCACAGGGGTAATTAAAAAAAAAAGCAAGCCTGCACTGGTGTCACCAGGGAAAGTGGCTTTCCCTGGGGGCATCCGATGAAGAGGAGGGGTCTGGAGTGCCGATGGAGCACCCCAGAAGAGGAGGATTGGGGCTGCTCTGTGCAAAACCATTGCATATAGCAGGTAAATATAGGCTTGTATGGCATTTTTATTAAAAACAAATAACTAGGGTTTACAAACCCTTTAATGAAAGTGAAGTGGAGGGTTATCAGGGTCAACATGCAGGATGAAGACATCAACAATACTGCAGTAAATTCACTACATAGTGTTGTCAGAATCACTAGGCATATATAAATATATACAGTTTATATGTTTTGTGTGTGTGCGTGTCTATATGTATATATATATATATATATATATATATATATATATATATACACACTGTGTATATACTGTATATTTATGTATAATTTAGCACAAATTGGAGAACTTCCAAGGAACTTATGTCAGAAAAGTATGTTTTTGGTCTTCAGGTCACTTTTAGGGCCCTTTCACACGTGCGGACCGTTTTTTAGGTCCGTTTTTTTCATCAGTTGATCAGTTTTTTCGTCAGTTTTTTATCAGTTTTTCGTCAGTTTTTCATCCATTTTCATCCGTTTTTCGTCCGTTTTTCATCCGTTTTTTCGTCCGTTTTTTTTTTTTTTTTTTTTTTAGAACTTTTTTTTTACTACATATTTTGATGAAAAACGGATGTTAGCGGATCGGATGTTAAACGGATCGTCCGCTAACATCCGTTTTTCGTCCGTTCCGTTTTTTTGACGGAAGAAAAATAGGGTTTTCTTCCGTTCAAAAAAACGGAGCTTAACGGAGACGGATGCAAACGGACGTTAGCGGATGCTTATCCGCTAACGTCCGCTATCCCATAGGGATGCATTGCGGTCCGTTTTTCATCTGTAAAAAAACGGACGAACGCACGTGTGAAAGGGCCCTTATTCAGCAATACATTAAGACCTTGGTTTGAGAGTGTTTTGCAAGACCAGCAACATTTAAAAAAAAAAAATTGACTTGATATACAAGTGATGTCTTCATATAAGAGTAGGGTCATGTCACAACTGAGTATAAAAGAGAAGAGAGGAGCCTCTAAGTGTAGAAATATGGTTACATTTAATGAAGGTACAACATTTAGAAACTCACATGGTTGATGATTAAAACAGGCACATCTAAGTATGCAGGCATCTGGGGTAAAGATGTCAACATAACGCATCCTCCGCGCCACCAGTGATGTTGTCCCTTCAAGCCTGACAGTGGTGAGAGCTGGCGGTGACGAGGATGGTCTACATGGACAGCTTTACCCCAGTTCCCTGCATATTTAGATGTGCCTTCTTTATTAATCATCAACCATGTGAGTTGCTAAATGTTGTACCTTCATTAAATGTAAACATATTGCTACACTTAGGCCCCATACACACGAGCAGACAGATTTGTTCAAATCGGTCGGACAGACCGATTTGAACAAATCTGTCTGCTGGGGACGTATTGGTTTGATCGTGTACACACGATCAAACCAAAATCCCCGCCGGGAGACGGCGCGCTGACGTGGCGGTGACATTGACGCCGCCACGTCACCGCACCAGGAAGAAAAACACTTCCACGCATGCATCGAAACCATTTGACGCGTGTGCGAGAAGACATGTCTGCTGGTTAGCGTACTAACCAGCAGACATGTCGGGCGGACGGGTTCCCAGCCGACAGATTTGAAAGCATGCTTTCAAATCTGTCAGCTGGCCAAATCTGTCGGCTTGCCCGTACACACGATCGAAACTGTCTACTGGGACTGTCTGGCAGACCGTTTCCAGCAAACAGATTTGATCGAGTGTACGTGGCCTTAGAGGTGCCTATCTTCTCTTCTATAGTCTGTAGCTCCTGCTGGATTTTGCGTCTAATCCCCTTGGGGAGGCTGCCATTTGTGGATGGACATTTTATGGTTACACAACTTATCACATTGCTATAATCTTTTTAATGGACTATAAACTGAAGGACTTATGAATAAATGGTTGTCGAACGAATCATTTGAGTTTCCATTATTTCTTATGGGAAAACTTGCTGTGATATAAGAGTGCTTTGGATTACAATCATGCTTCCAGAATGAATTCTGCTTGCAATCCAAAGTTTTACTGTATTAGTACCTTTACACAAGGTTTACCCTTGCAAGGGTTCTCAGCATCAAAAATATATAGTAAGTATGCAGCCTCCTTGATTTTCGGTCTGCTTAGACCTCCAGCCTGCAGACCCCTGGACTAGGCTTTTTGTGGCCTGGATATACGCACAACACTACTCCTGCAGAAATTGTACCTGTAAAGAGAGCGCTGACTAAAGCTGGCCAAATGCAGTTATTTTTTTTCATTCAGCCATTGAAAAAAATGAGTATCCACAGTATTCTGATGGTAGGGCCAAATTCTAAGTGGCCTGGATTCACCTCCAGCTCCTATCAAGCTGCTCAAGGGCTTCCTGGAAATAGGGTACACACCTCTAAAGGAAGAAACTCCACCATATTGAAACTCACATGCTGCAGGCCTGAAGGCCATCTCCTCTATAGCCATTGATGTTCCCTAGACATGAGGCCCAGCTCCACGAATGAAAGAATGTCCAGGTTGCTTTTAAATGATTTACTGTATAATGTCTTGTCACTAAGACCCATTTCACATGTACGGATGCGCTGATCCCCACTGAGACGGCAGACAGGGCGGTCCCTGCAGGGACTGCCCTGTCAGATCTCCGCTCTCCACTATGGGGGGATCAGATGAACACAGACCTCCTGTCCGCGTTCACCCAAACTGATCCGCAGACGGATGGAAAAATAGGATTTTCCTCCTACTGCAAAATCGGACCATAGCTGGGACCGATGAGATCGGGTGTCAGTGGATGTTCATCCACTGACACCCGCTATCCCATAGGGATACATGTATGTCCGTATTTCATCCGAAAAAGGATGGATGAAATACGGACATACTGTCCGCACGTGTGAAAGGGCCCCAACTTTGCACAACCAAATGTTTCTGTTTTATTTTGCTGTTTTTGTATCTGCACTTTATGAACACAGATCTTGTAAATAAACCACAGTTGTATTTCCTCAAGACCCGGCTGTCTGGTTGTGCCTTCTCACCGTGCCGAGACTCATCCAGTGAGTCGGGCACAATCCGCTACTGAGCTAACCCCTCACAGGGGTGTTAACACCTGTTTATACTCTGCTATCAGAGGACAATCAAATGATGAACTGTTGTTAAACAGGGACTGCACACACTGATCAAAGTTTGCCCAGTTCCTGCTGAATCAGTTTAAGTAAGGCCTGGTTCACACTGGTGCGTTTTGACATGCAATTTGGCATGTCAAATCGCATGTCAAAACGGTAGATTTTGCCGCAAAAGTACAAATGCTAGCTAAACACTATACAGTGATTCAACAACACAATCAAATGTAAATTATAACAAATTAGTGCAGCTCAACTATACATATATAAATAATTAACGTTAAAAAACTCAACTCGAAAGGGAGCTGTGGTGGCTCAACGTGATTGGCACTGCGTTGACAAGCCGTTCACCTCTGCAGCCAAGGGTTCGGATCCCGGTCTCGGCTACATGTGAATTGAGTTTGGTGGTCTCAGCCCGGCTCCCGGTGGGTGTGCTATGCAAGGTACGCCTGTGCTTAGTACGCCCCCCCCCCCACAAAAACCACCACACTTGCACGCACACGAATCTGGTTTAATACGCACGCACTTTGGCCATGCAGTCTCCTAAATAAAGAGAGGCGAATGACCTATGGGGCTGGGTGGGCTAGACCCCCTCACTCCCTCATAGGGGGAGTCCCTCTGCCCCGTTGGGGTCCCGTTGGGCCCCAGTTGGGCTCCCAAGTGGAGCAGGTAGGGCGGAGTGAGTGGGAGGCCCCCCCTCACACCCGCCATTGCCACCGGGGGCATGAAGAAGGATGGGGATTGCCTCCGGGGGGAGGGTCTGCCTACTCCCAACTCCTGCAGTCCGGCTTTTCTCTTTTGAGTTCACGCACAAAAATACACTTTAAAAAAAAAAAAAAAAAACTCTATCTGTGAAAGACCCACACTTGGCGTAAAAACACATGCAAAATCTAAATTTTGTGGGGGAAAAAAACAAATAAAATATAGTAAAATAAAATAAAGTCCAGTGCTCCCCAGTAGAAATGTTGATCTTCTAATTCACTCCTTCCTCCAGTAGCTTGTGCACCAGGTGAAAAACCTGCTTACCTTAAATATACTTAAAACATGCTCATCTGTATTATCCAAGCAGCATAGCTTTATAACAAACCCTCCCCAGATCCAGGCAAGCAGTTTGTCCTGCTCTCTCATTGAAGCAAAGGGTATCTTGTTACTATAGGAAATAATTGCATTGGAATACATCAGTGTATATTTGTTAAACTGGTATTAAAACTAAAAACAAAAATATTAAAGATTATGGTGTTCCTATACTTGCATGCTGTGGCTGCATTGGTTTCCTTTTTTTAGTCTGTTTTCCCTTTATTTTCTCTTGTTGATCCAGCTATTAAGTCTTTTTCATCTTTCTTCAATAGAGCAAGCTTCCCAGCAAAATTTGCAATTAGAAGGTTGAGACAAACCATTTAACACTGGCAGGGATGTTTACAATGGTTATCTTTTATAAAACGTTTAACAAAAAGAAGGAAAACTGTTGCTGTAGCTGCTTAGAAAGTGTTAGCTTGAGTTCTTCATTTACATTTTTTTGGTCAAGTGCATCTTAATTTGCTAGTGCATTTAACACTTCCCAGATTGACAATGCTGCTCTCCAAATGTGTCTCTGGTACGCTACCATCCAGAGTGGAGACACCCTAAGACAGGAAGGGTATACAGTTGAACCTCGGATTACGAGCATATTCCATTCCAGGAGTATGCTCGTAATCCAAAGTGCTTGCATATCAAAGCGAGTTTCCCCATTGAAGTCAATGGAAATAAAAATAATTTGTTCCGCATTGACTTCAATGGGATGCAATACCGAATGTGCCCCCGTACCTCAGGCCAAATGAGGTACTGCAG
The DNA here is from genome assembly GCA_029574335.1 of Rana kukunoris. Lineage (NCBI taxonomy): Eukaryota > Metazoa > Chordata > Amphibia > Anura > Ranidae > Rana > Rana kukunoris. The sequence goes on from CM056059.1 coordinate 247,861,792, forward strand.
GCCTATTTTAGGCTCTGCTCGGCTTCTGCACCCCAGTACCTCAGGCCAAATGAGGTACTGCAGGCCTATTTAGCTTGAATTCTGCTCGCCTTGCGAGTCAACACTCGCAAACCGAGTTAGAATTGAAAAAAAAAAAAGTTGCTCGCAAATCAAAACGCTCTCAAACCGAGGTTCCACTGTATTTGGTTGGATCACCAGGTGAGAATAAAGGTAAAAATAGCCAGAAAAATAAAACAAATTCAGCCACTATATTGGTAAGCTACAGAACACTTTTCTTTCTGGGTTTAATACCACTTTAACTTCTGAGTGATCAGCTTCTGCAACCAGTGTCAACCCCTTAATCACTTATTTTCCACCCCCCCACTCACCCTTAGTAATAAGCTTCAAGAGTCATGCGCATTAGTGATGAGTCTGCAGTGTCTTCAATATGTGAATATGAATCCCTAAACAATCAGTTCCTAGTTTATGTGTGTTAACCCTAAAGCTCCACTTTCACAGCCTATGCGTATTAACCCTTAAGCACCAAGCCCCCTGAACATGTGTTGACCCCTAAATATCCAGTCCAAAGCTCATGCGTATTACCTCTTGGCACCTATTCACCAGCATATGGGCCCTAACCCCTTAGCATTGAGTAACTAACTTTTATGTTTTTAACTTCTCAGCATCTAGCCTGTGGCTTATGTGTGGTAAAAAATAAGTATGACCTAGGGCTTTTTAACTTCTTAAGGACCGCCTCCTGCACATATACTTCGTGAGAATGGCACGGCTGGGCACGTCCACGTATATTTACGTCGGTTCCAGTACCCAGCCATGGGTCACGGGCGCGCGCCCACGGCACGCTCCCGTGACCCGGTCCGAAGCTCCGGGACCGCGGGACTCGCGGACCCGATCGCCACTGGAGTGCGGCGATCGGTCCCCGGAGCTGAAGAACGGGGAGAGCCGTGTGTAAACACGGCTTCCCCGTGCTTCACTGTGGCTGCAGCATCGATCGCATCATCCCTGTTATAGGGGGACGTGATCGATGACGTCACACCTACAGCCACACACCCCTACAGTTGTAAACACACACAGGGAACACATAACCCCTACAGCGCCCCCTTGTGGTTAACTCCCAAACTGCAACTGTCATTTTCACAGTAAACAATGCAATTTAAATGCATTTTTTGCTGTGAAAATGACAATTGTCCCAAAAATTTGTCAAAATTGTCTGAACTGTCTGCCATAATGTCGCAGTCATGAAAAAAATCGATGATCGCCGCCATTAGTAGTAAAAAAAAATAAAAAAAAATAAAAATGCAATAAAACTATCCCTTATTTTGTAAACACTATAAATTTCGCGAAAACCAACTGATAAACGCTTATTGCGATTTTTTTTTACCAAAAATAGGTAGAAGAATACGTATCGGCCTAAACTGAGGAAAAAAATTATTTTGGGGGGATATTTATTATAGCAAAAAGTAAAAAATATTGAATTTTTTTCAAAATTGTCACTCTATTTTTGTTTATAGCACAAAAAATAAAAAACGCAGAGGTGATCAAATACCACCAAAAGAAAGCTCTATTTCCATTTGTAAAATGGTCATCTTACCCAGGATTTTATATGTGCTCAGAGCACTTCCAATAAAAATACCTTCCAGCTTCTTTAAATCCCTACAGTCCGCCCAGACAAGCTTTGTATGGGCTAACAAACGTCCTTGCATCAGGTTTGCCATTTTGACCAGACCTAAAGACCAAGGGGGGATGGGTCTTCCTGATTTCAGGAGATACTACCAGGCAGCACACATCACCAGAATTATCGACTGGCATTGTCACTTAGACCAAAAGGAATGGGTGAGTCTGGAGAATGACTTATGTCCGATACCTCTGAGATAATCACCTTGGATCTCGGGGAAGAACCTTCCCCTGGATCTACAGCATCACCCCTTGATACAAACCTCTCTCTCTGTTTTCCACGAGGTGATTGGGAACACCGAGTCCTCGGGCCAGGCCGGCCCACTCACCCCTATCCGAGATAATCCAGACTTCCCACCAGGAATGGGAGGCCGGTTCTTGCAATCTCCCAGCCCCCACCACGTACTTCTAGCAAAACACTGCTTTCAGGGCACCCAGTTTAAGGACTTCCAAACGCTTAAGTCTGACGTCCCTTTACCCAACTTGACACTTTGGAGCTATCGCCAGGTCAGGAGTTTTGTCAACACTTCCCATAACAGGGGACATTATACCAGACCTCTGACGGAGCTGGAGTCAGTGTGCCTAGAAGGAACAAGCATTCAAAAGGCTACCTCTTTAGCATACGCTTGGATTCAAAATCTTAAAAAATGTAAGACAGACAGATTCAGAGAAGCCTGGTCCAGGGACCTGGGCTTCGCCGTATCCCATAGACAATGGACAGATGCTTGCATTCTAGCCCACAAATGCTCACTGAGTACTAGACTCCAAGAAACATCATACAAACTGCTAACTCAGTGGTATGCCACAACTGTCAAGTTACACAACTGGTTTTCCCAGACATCTGAACTATGCTGGAGATGCCAGGAAGCACGGGGCACTCTACTACACATTTGGTGAGAATGCCCGCGTATTGCACAATACTGGTCTAAAGTCAAAAACATTATCAGCCAAATCACAGATACTTCACTGAAGCTGGATGCGGCTTGCTGTCTCCTCCATGTTTTAAACTTCTCTCCCAAAAGGTACAAGAAGTCACTATCCAGACACCTGCTCAACGCAGCTAGAGCTCTGATCCCTCTTTTCTGGAAGTCTGTGACCGTTCCTTCCATTAAGGATTGGTTATTCAGAGTCAAGGACATATGTGACATGGAGGAGACAATCGCCCAGTCCAGGGATGCAGTTGAGAAGTACCTTGAGACGTGGTCACCTTGGCTAGCATTTAGGTTCTCGCAGTGCACTTACTTTTACATTCGGCTGATATGACAGTGCTGTTCCAGGCTTTGGAAAGATCCACCCAAATGCCCAATCAGCTGTTGGCTCAGCTTCTCAGCGTGCCACTGAGAGCCTGAGTCCATTGCTTCAATGAACACTGGAGGGGCAGAGCTGAGAGTGGTGATTGTCACTACTCTCTACTTAGAATGGACCAAGAACTGAACAATCGACGGTCATGCGATTTCTTATTTCTTGGGCTTAGATTTAGTAGGGTACAGCTGCAACGTCAGATAGAAAAAAATGGAACACAGCACCAAAGATCTTTGGTAGGAACTAAGATATGGGGGAATGCAATAGAATGGAACTATAGATCATGGCTACTGTGAATTTTGGCAAGGACCAAAAAAATGAAACTACAAAAGAAGAAGAGGAAAGCAGTGCTGATCCAAAACAACTATAAATAACACCATCCAAATATTTATTTTCAGTGAGAAAGATGATGATAAATAGGACTTAAAATAAGCCTCAAATACAGTACAATGTTACAATGCAGTGCAAACCAATAAGATGCAAAAGTGCTAAAAATAGATAACACATACAAAAAATGTCATGATATGAATGTATAAAACAAAGTCCATCCAAAACATTTAAAATATATATAAATATATAAAATGATCAATATATATATATTTATAAAAGTTCATCAATGCAAAAAATAATAGTGACACTCTGTGATATCTTGTATGCCAATCATTTATTGTGTTTTAATTTGAAGTGTCGAGAGACTCTTCTTGGGATTATAGCCTTTTCCATTTGTTTCTTTGAAGTAAGTTTTTGTATATATCTTTACTTCTGTCTTGAAATCTATGAGATCCAACAAGTTGATTTAATTCAAGCTCCATTCTTCGGTGAAGCTTAGACCATAATCATTTTGGTTTAATTGCTCCATAAAATCTCTCAAACCTTCTGATGGGCCTTCTCATATTATTATAATGTCATCTATTTAGCGCAGGGGTGCCCAACCAGTGTATATATGTGTATATCATTTCTACAGTGGTTACTGGGCTGCTTTCAAACTGATCTGCAGGTGCAAAGCAGTTTACCTGCAGGGGAACCTGCACTGAGTGATAGACTTATGTTATTACCCACGAGTTTGGTGAGCTTTCTGAAAGTGCACCAAACCTGCAAAATATAAGAAAAATCTATTGCAAAGTGCAGGAAAGCCAAAGGTACCCGTGGTGCGGGTAAACTGCAGCGCATCAGTGTGAAAGCAGCCTTGAGCTCCTTTCACATGATCTGTTCTACAGTCTGACCAATTGGACCCTCCATTCACCTCTAAGTAGTGGCTAAAAAGTATCGTGGGCTGTGTCCTTGCATATGCAGAGCGGACACGGACATGCCATCCACCTGTTCATTGTGGCCCGCGACCGATTACTAAGTCGCTTAAGTGGCCCTCGCTCTTCAAAAGGTTGAGCACCCCTGATGTAGCGTGTGTATAGCACCATCTCTGGCTACCTATGATATATATTTTCTGTTTCCCACTTTGCTAAAACCAAATTTGCCAGGCTATGGGCATATTTGGCTCCCATGGCAATTCCTTTCAATTGTTGGAAAAAGCTGCCACTGTATCAAAAGTAATTGTCATAGCAAACTCCAAAAGTTCAAGAAAGAATTGTCTTTATTAGTTTTTTTGGATATTTGTCTTTTTCTTTTAAGGCCCATTTTACTGCTGACAACACGTCTTTTTGATTAATATTGGTATATAATGAATTTACATCCACTGTCACCAGATGGCCAATGCTACAGCCATAGAAGTTAGTTAGAATTTATTTTATTTTATTGTATTCCCAATCTACATGTTAATTAACCGCTCAGCAGTCAGTTGCCAGAAACATGTATTAACTCTTTATCGCCCAATGTCCAGCATATGTATATTAACCTCTCAGCAGCCAGTCCCCAGTACATATGGGATAATTACTTATACAGTATTCAATGAACCAAGACAGAGTCTCATCTCTACTGCCCCTGGTCTAATACTGATCTCGGCCTACTGCGCCTTTTTGGGCTTTGTTCCAAAGCAACAAATATTTGCCCCATGTCCTCAGCACCACCTGCACTATTCCTGGCCTTCGTGACATAGTCTCTGCTTATAGCTTTGGTTTTTGCGTCCCCAGTTCCATTGACACATTTCTCCTGTTTTAGATTCATTGTTCCCTACCGCCACAGTCTGTGATGCTTCTACTTCCGCCACCATTTTCCTTGAATAATATGCTTTAATTTTAGTGACCTATCTCCTGAACACTGGTATTGACCTCTAGTCATCCTCTATAACAGTGGTCATCAACCCTGTCCTCAGGGCCCACTAACAGGGGTGATGACCATTCCTCTCTAAAACCCTCTGTTCATGGCTTCCATGCCTACCGGCTAACAGCTAGCCTTTTTATTTTACTTCTCCACCTTTGTCATTCACATGTAATGACTTTGGTCATATTTTTCAGTGATTTTGTTTTTAATTCGAGATAGATCACTATTTAAGAGTTATCACTGGTTTCTATAAAATAAAATGTCCTAAAGTTTTAAAGTCCTAAACATAATGAAATTGGTCTTCTGAGCCTTTGCCGTCGGGTTTTTACAAGCATACTTACATACCTATCAAAGTGTTTTTTTGCTTTGTTTTTTTTTTTTAATAAAGCCTGAACATTGCTCAACCTATGGGTTATTCAATAATTACCCTGAATTACAGTACCTGTTGTCATAGTGGCCTTTTCTGATCATAACTACAGACAGTCTTTAATATAACAGTTAATGCCCTTTTTAAATACATGTATTGCTTTTACTATTATTCTAAGCAGCAAAAAATTCCAGTGACAAGATATGATAACTTATGGCTACTTGTATATTTTCTATATTCTATTGCTAAACCATTATGATAGCCTGGCATATATAGTACATAATAAAGCCCAGCTCCAGCTTTTAAGCCCCCATCCCCATCCTGTATATGGAATGTGCTGTTTTGGGTTTAATATATATATATTTTTTTTACATACCTCATAATATTCTGAGATGAGAAAGAGGCTTAACTTTTTAACACAAAAATGTAGGCCCATGTTCCTAGTTAGATGGACCATAAATTAATATTAAAAAATGATTGGTTAAATCCTGTTTCACAACTATGGTTCCATTGTACTGGCTTTTCAAAATAACAAATGTAATCATTTGGAAAAATTGAGTGCAGTTGAACGCTCTGTATGTTTTAGACCAAAAGAAGGATAACTGGGCAGGAAAGAGGGTAAACAGGGTTTGGCTACCAAAGAGGCACATTGTCTCCTAATACAATAGAGATGGGAGCTATACTGTGTGTTTGCAAAATCCGTTGGACATTTGTTTACAAGCTACCAGTGGAATTATATTTTACCCTTTGATTTAGGCCAAATGTTAAAAATAAGAATAATGCCTAAAAGATGATTTTTTTTACGTTAAGCAAGTTGCTAATTATTTTTTCAATCCACGAGAAAACAGGATCAACATTTGCTCTTTTGCCGATCACTGCAGAAGCAACTGGCAGATGTCTTATTACCCCTATTTTTTTTCCTTCAAAATGTGAGCTTCATAGAAGTGGCACTGACCCTGAAATAATTCCAGTGTCTATTCTCTGTCTTGATTATTGCTTGAGATTCATTTAACTAAGTACAATTAGTTGTGATTGTCTTATCTGTTAGAGAACAAATGATGAAGGTTTCAGAGTTCTTTGCTTATACTGCTTTTTGCAAAGGTCACTTAAAACGCATATGGTGTGGCCCAACCTTGCATTCATATGTGTGTTACAGACTCTCTTTTGTGGTTACAGGACAATCAATAACTCTTGTTACTCTTGCTCTCCTGTGAAAAAAAAAAATGTTGTCTCCCTGAACAAAAGAGATAACCAGGCATTGCTTTTACTCAGCAGGCCCTGCAGCAAACTGGTTACATATTTGCCCAGATTAAGAATATTAATGTGTATTCTGTCACTCAAGATGAAGGTGACATAAGAGACGCTTGCTTTGCAGTCACTGCACAAGTATTTGCCCCCACTCTGAGTACTGCTTGTTCAGTTGCTTTGTTCCTTCTGATGGGTTATTACGTTAACTTGTTTGTATGTTATGCTAGCCTTTTTTGCTTAAGTAGTTACTTAGCAATTTAAATGAAAATGTAATGAGGTTACATCTGTTTTACATGCCTCTAATGCCATGCAGATGGGGAGGATGATTAATGCCAGATTTTGTTTCTGGCGAAACATTCTTGTTTGGTCATACACACAGATGTGTACCTGTGTTAGCTAAGCATTTTACATGTGTCATGTAAGTGTGTATGCGGGCAGACATATAAAAGCACGTTGTGTGTACATGTAAACAGAGTTTCAAAAAACTTTAAAAACATATATGTATATGATTTTTTTTTCTTTTTCTTTTTTTTTTTTTATAAATGATAAGCCTTAAAGATTTTTTTTTGTCTTACACATTTGGGTACCTGGTCAGGCTCAAGTCTACAATTGAATAGGGTGTAAAATATTCAGTAACCAGTCAGTATCATGATCACTGCACCAGTTTGTATTTGCAGTTGATAAACAATCACTTCCAACTGCCGGCTGATCAATAAAAAAACTGATTCCCCTATCCATGCATGTGAGGTGAACAACAGTTTCCTCCCCGCTGCTCTATTGTGTTCTGACAGCAGGACTCTTTCGCTGTGAGAATACTCTGATCAGTGAAGCAGCCAATTGCCTGCAAACAGTTGATCAAGTGAAAAATTTCCAACATTTTGAATTAAGAAAAACTGATCGTTAGAGCAACTTCTCTCTAGTGGGAACAGCTATAGATGGATCAAAATTTGGACAGCCCCTGCTGAATCAACATATTTTGATCCATCTATGCCCAACTTTACACATTTACTACACCATTTTCACTTTGGCTATTGCACTCTTCCCTCTCCTTGTCACCTTTTTAAAAAAAAAAAACATATTAAATGCACATCTTTTTGCAGGTAACAAAATGTGCATTTATTTTAAAAAAAAAATTGGGAGCCTGGAAAGCATTCCACCCGGGATATCACCAGATACAGGGCTCTTTGTGTAAGCTGTTCAGCCATTAATCGTACAGCCAAGCAGTTACACATTAACAGGAAACATCAATGAACTACCACATCGCTCAACAGCGCCATGGTAGTTCATTGAGAATTACAAGCCGAAATCTGAAAAGACTGCTGAACCTTGTATTTTTCAATTCACAGAACTCTGTGCATGAGTGACATGGCTGGGCGGGGAGAGAAGACCCCTCATCACCTGTGACATTGGAGGGCCGGAGTATATGTAAAATAATACACCCTGAATATGGGTGTAACATGTTACAAAAGGTATACTTATCCTTTGGGCAGCCATGCATTTAATGTGTTTTGCCATAACCATATGTGTCCAAAATTTCACATCATATGTTTGATGTGGAGTCTTGGGTCTTCTATTGTTCCATTGTTTTACTTTTGCCATGTTTGCATTTTCAAAGCTATCGGAGATAGGAGTTGCCTATCTATAACATTTCCAGAACATAGACTAACTAGTAGCAAGAGCTTTACACCAAGACAGGGGTGCCAAGAAAATTGCTTGTATGCGTGTTCACTTAAATTGTAATTAACCAAATGTAAATGCCAAACTGGACTGATCTCTGTAATTAAAGTGACATTTTGAAAATGTGTCTGTAGAAAAATCATGTCAGGGATTAGCAGGAACGCATGGCAGAACAGGTGGAGATCAAAGCTTACAAGTCCACACAAAGTATTTGTTCAAAGGGTGTTCTTATGCACTTTATTCTTTAGGAGCAAGATTGAAGATAGTCTTACTTCACAAGAGTAGAACAAACAAAGAACAGTGTTTTTAGCCTCCTTGCTAACTGTTCCCAAATGATCCTTTTTGTCATCAGAACCATCTTTATCTTCACCATGTGAATCCCAGAATTGGAGTAGGGGCCAGGGAAACCAACGCACCTATAGACTGCAGAAAAAATGTATTTGACTCCAGTTTTTTTTAAATACAGCAATAATCTAGTTCTGCTTAATCATCAGTCTACCTCTGATATCTGTATCTCAGGAAACACTGCAAGTTGGCACCGATGTACACCTCACCCTGTACCCCTCCCACGGGTATTTGGGAAAATTTGTCACAAACTGATTTAAAATAATATTTTTAAATTATGCTTGATAATTTATTTTATGTGCAACAAACTCGTATGTTCAGGTTTCAACGTAAGATTTCATAAACACTCCAGGCAAAAAGCTTAAAGGTTTTTTTTTTATTTCACTTTAATGCATCCCTGACTTTTTTCTCTCTACTTCTATCAGTATGCTCCTTGCACTGTAACAAAACTCTGTCACTCTTCTCCCTTTCTCTCAGTATGCTCCTCGCACTGGAGGAAACTTTGTCACTCTTCTCCCTTTCTCTCAGTTTGCTCCTTGCACTGCAGAAAAACTGTCACTCTTCCCCAGTATGCTCCTTGCACTGCAACAAAACTGTCACTCTTCTCCCTTTCTCTCAGTATGCTCCTTGCACAAGAGGAAACTTTGTCACTCTTCCCTCTCTCTCAGTATGCTCCTTGCACTGCAACAAAACTGTCACTCTTCCCCTCTCTCAGTATGCTCCTTGCACTGCAGCAAAACTGTCACTCTTCCCTCTTTCTCAGTATGCTCCTTGCACTGCAACAAAACTGTCACTCTTCCCTCTTTCTCAGTATGCTCCTTGCACTGCAGCAAAACTCTGTCACTCTTCTCCCTTTCTCTCAGTATGCTCCTTGCACAAGAGGAAACTTTGTCACTCTTCCCTCTCTCTCAGTATGCTCCTTGCACTGCAACAAAACTGTCACTCTTCCCCTCTCTCAGTATGCTCCTTGCACTGCAGCAAAACTGTCACTCTTCCCTCTTTCTCAGTATGCTCCTTGCACTGCAGCAAAACTGTCACTCTTCCCTCTTTCTCAGTATGCTCCTTGCACTGCAGCAAAACTGTCACTATTCCCTCTTTCTCAGTATGCTCCTTGCACTGCAGCAAAACTCTGTCACTCTTCTCCCTTTCTCTCAGTATGCTCCTTGCACAAGAGGAAACTTTGTCACTCTTCCCTTTCTCTCAGTATGCTTCTTGCACTGCAGCAAGACTCTATCACTCTTCCCCTTCTTTCAGTACCCTTCTTGCACCGCAGCAAGACTCTATCACTCTTCCCTTTCTTTCAGTACCCTTCTTGCACTGCAGACAAACTTTGCCACTCTTCCTTCTCTCTCAGTATGCTTCTTGCACTGCAGCAAAACTATGGCACTCTTCCCTTTCTCTCAGTATGCTTCTTGCACTGCAACACAACTGATTTGGCTATGTGTGCTGCTTGGCTCAGCCAGAATTATGCTATACAGTTGTTCACTGTAAGAAGCTGATACCAAGTCATATTAATCTTTGTGCCATTTATATCTACTTAGGGCCAGATTCTGGTAGAATCCGCGGTGGCGTAGCGTAAGCCATTTACACTACGCCGCCGCAACTTACTGGAGCAAGTGCCGTATTCTCCAAGCACTTGCTCTGTAGTTTGCGGCGGCGTAGTGTAAATGGCCCGGCGTATCCCCGCGTAATTCAAAGGGGGCGGCTTGTATTTTAATTAAGCGCGCCCCCGCGTCGATCGAACTGCGCATGCGCCGGCCGGGAAAAAAGCCCAGTGCGCATGCTCCAGCTCACGTCGGAAAACGTTGTTGAAAACGACGTGATTGTCACTTACACAATGCCCTATTCGCGAACAACGTAAACAACGGAAAAAGACGATGCTGTCCCGACGCCATACTTAACATGGCATACAATGGAACTTCGTAAACTTACCCCTCATATAGCAGGGGTAAGTTTACGGTTACGGAAACTATGTAAACGACGACGAGGCCGCGTAAAAACGTTCGGGAATCGGCGTATTAGGCTCATTTACATAGGCAAATGAGAAATCAATGTAAAGGCCACCTAGCGGCCAGCGAAGTAATTACATCTAAGATCCGACGGTGTAAGTGTTTTACACCTGTCGGAACTTCGCTGTATCTATGCGTAAATGATTCTATGAATCAGACCCAGAGATACAACGGTGTTTCCTGCGATACACCGGCGTATCTCTTTTGAGAACCTGGTCCTTAGACTTTAGCATTAACTTTCCCTATTAGAATGGCATGCACATGAATATAGGAATATCTGCAACCCACTGCCTTTGGGTTTCCTAAGGAGCGAATATAGTAGAAGTTCTTTTCTTGAGGCTCCATTCACACCTAATTCCTTGTACACACGATCAGGCTTTTGCGTGGCCAAATCACATCAGAATTCCGACGGGATTCCATCGGAGTAAAATAGAACATGTTCTATATCTAAACTTTGATGGAATTCATCGGAATATCCGATGAAAAAAACTCAGATGGGGCTACACACGATCGGAATATCCGATGGAAAAAGTCAGACGGACTTTTTCCATCGGATATTCCGATCGTGTGTACAAGGCATAAGTGTACTGCAGCGACACCAGCTGCACCACTTTTTTTTTTTAGCTTTTTTGTGGCACATTTTTGGAGCAGCACCATCCATTAGAATGGGCCTCCCTCCATTCCAAAAACACCAAAGAAGCTCATGTACCAAATTTTGTCACAGAGCCAGGCACTTTTGGCATGGGTATTTATGCCACAATCCTATGTTGCTTGACAATCTCAGCACTTTTGGGGTGCCATTAAGAAACTGGGGTGCAATTCTGCCCGTGATTCCAGTATGTTCAGGTGTGAATGTAGCCTTCGACTCTTTCTCTCAATTGAAACTTTAGACACCCACCTAAAGAAAACTGGTAGCAAGGAGGGGGTAGGGTTGAGTCACTCTCCTATTTTATTCAGTTTTGTGTGTGAATCAGAATAGAGCTTTGTAAGCCACATCCTTTTTTCAACAGAGCAGATCAAAATATACAGGTAGACATCTGACAGGAAGTGAACTACCAGCTACTCCTAAAGTTGTAATTTTAATACGGTAAATCTTACATTGTAAAACTATGTCTTTTTATTTTTTTTAGTCCTATATATAATCATATATGATATTATTTATTGTATAATATACAAAGGGCCAGATTTACAGAGCCCTTACTCGCGTTAGACCGGAGTACTTTCAAATTATGCGCGTCGTTTCATTAGTCTGAATCCTCAAACCATTAAACGACGACTTCGGGCTTCAATCCGACTGGCTTACGTGTTCGTACGCCTTCGGATCTACGCTGCAATAATTTTGCGGCTGCTGGGTGGAGTTCCAGTCGTTTTCCACGTCGGGGTATGCAAATTACCTTTTTCCGACGATCCATGAAGTTACGAGCGTCGTTCGCAATCTCTTACGGCACCTGTAGTCATCTTTTTGCTGCGTAAAGTTATTTCAGCTTTTATCTGGTCTAGTATTAGACAGCCCATGTTAAGTATGGCCGTCGTTCCCGCGTCGAATTTCAACGTTTTTTTTTTTTTTTTACGTAAGTCGTCTGGGAATAGGAATGTACGTAAACGACGCTACTCAAACAAAAAATGACATAACGACGTTATTTCGCGCAATGCACGGCGGGAAATTTCTGAACGGAGCATGAGCGGTTCAATCGCCGCGGGGACGCGCCTAATTTAAATGCTTCACACCCCTTAATCACGTATTTCGATTCCGCCGCGAGAAATACACTACGCCGCCGTACCTTACGGGCCGAAATCTACCTGAATTTGTCATAGAGCCAGGTAAAATATGGCGGCGTAGTGTATCTCTGATACTCTGCGCCAATGTAATTGTACCTGAATCTGGCCCAAAATATATAAGTACAAAAACACTATACATTTCCTTTGAGGGGTTGAGACCATCTCCTTGTAGGAGTATACTAGAGTAGAGTGATTTAAAAGGTACCTGTACTGTATATCAATGTAATACTTATACAGGTTTTTCCTGCTAACTAATCTGGGTCTTACCTGCTAAAACATACAAAAAATATAAACGTTTGTTCTGCCCAGAGCTCTTTGATTGCTAGTAATGCTGCCCAAATTAATACAGAAGCCTAAGCTTCAGTTAGGCCTTTTCAAATTAATTGTATTAATTTTTAGGGATAGTTAATTACAAAATGATTATTAATCCCTTGTACAAAGGCCTTTTTGAAATGTAACTGTCTGTTGTCTACTGAAGGTGGCAGGGAAAAAATGGCAGTTGTGCAAGATGCATCACCATAATTGTTACTTTTCCTCCACCACTTTCCTAATATAAGGTTAAAATGCAAGTTTTTCCATTCCCATTATCTAACAAGGCTGCAAACCTTACATTTATCCCAAAGCAAATATTAATTCTAATGTATGCAATGCCTTGCTTGGGGTATCTGAACAATACAAAATATTAAACATGCAAGTTTTAGACCTAACCAAATGACTGGGACACTTTTTGCGATTCAGCACTGTGTCACTTTAAATGACAATTGCACGGTCGTGTGACGTGGTTCCCAATTAAAAGTGACGTCCTTTTTTGCTGTGGGGGCACTGTACATAAGGAAAGGGCTAAGATCACAAAAGAGGGACCCAAGAAGAGGAGGATCTGGGCAGCTCTAGCAGCCTGTCGTTAAGCATGTACCTGTGGCTGGTGTGATAGCCTCTTGCAGTGAGGAAGATGTTTTTGGCACTCCTTCTGAAGCGATCCGTCTTTCTTATAGCAACAGGAGAAGATCTGCACCGCCGGGGGGCCCTCATTCTGTACACAGGTACAGTAGACAGAGAGGTAACTGATGTGCACGCATAGAGTCTGCGCTAGGTGCACAGCAGGACCCTATACCCTTACTAGAAGTGAAGGAGCGGTGATATGCTGAACAGGTGGAGAGGGCATTGGCTCTTTGTGTCTCATCTAAATGCACTGTGTTTGTGTACATGACATCAAGAGAGTTTACTAGAGTTTGTTTGTGTTTGTCATCTACCGAGTCTTGAGCATGGCTCAAGTAAAGGGACCCAATGTGTACAAAGTGCCTAGCATAGTCCAGAAGAACCCACCCCCCGGGGCAGGTCTCTCATTGGTTGGCACCCGAGGAGGAAAACCTGAAGAACTTGATGACCACCCTATGACCTGCAACCTGCCTACAAGTCAGAGGGAGAAAGCTGGCAGTATTGCAGGAGGATTCATAGGAGTTGCAAGCAGAGCTGTATCCTGGCCTAGGCCAACAAGGCCCAGGCCTAGGACAGCACTTTACAGGGGGGAGCACGAAAAGAGTCCCGGCCGACTTGTGCTACACTGTTAGGAAAATTAGTCTAGTGCCCCCAAAAAGCGGCTGTGCTGCTTCTGGAATGCGGGCGGCCGGCATTCCGCAACTGTGGGGGGGGGGGGGGGTGCTTCCAATTTTGACTGTTTTATCATCCTGGACCACAAACCTTCCTCACTGTGCTATATGTTTCTGCTGCACCATCTACTTAAAGTAGAACTATAGGCAACACTTTTTTTTTTCATTTTGGGTGGAGTAAGGGAGAGTTATAATCCCTGTCAGTTTATTTTTTACCATCCATGTCCCATTGCAAGATTTCACTTCCTGCTCTATGGGCAACCAGGAAGTAGGAGGAAATCTAAGTAAATTAAGGGAATCCATTGCTCTCCCCCCCAGGCCCTCAGAACTATTTCAGGGCGGGTCTTAAACAACACAGGGTGTGGCCTTAACAGGAAGGGGTGGGTCATATTTAAATTAGGGGGTGCACGAGTTTAGTCAGGCCTAGGGCAGCACAAAACCTAAATACACCTCTGTTTGCAAGGCAGTACAGCCAATTTTCCAGCTTGGCAGGTCCCCAGGCCCCTCTTTTGAACTAATGAGGCACAGGGCCGGTACAGGAAGGCTGGCTGTACTGCCTTATCAACAGCCCTGGGTTCAGGTAAGTATGAGGGGGCTTCTGCATACAAAAGTTTTTTTTTATCTTGGTGCATTCCATGCTGAATACCTTCTGCCATTAGAAGCACTTTAAGTTCCCTTGATAACTGCATCCCTCTAGACTAATAGATTCAAATCGTTTTTTTTGTTGTTTATATACTTCATTATAATATCTATGATCTACAGTGTAAGGAATTTTTCATGGAATTGCCCACTATCCTCAAACAATAAGTAAACCCTGTGTTTTTTGGGATCAGAAGGAAAAGAGACATGTGGATACTTTCTGTTATAAGAAGGATTCACCGTGTTTCAAACTGGTTTAGATAGGGTTTTTGGTTCCTTTTAGCCTTCTTCTCTACAACCTGGCTGGTTATACCTTCTCCTTGCTGCCCAAGCCGTAGTTCCACATAAGCCTTCATATAAGCCTCCAAGCCTTAAACATCTGCGTACAGTCTTGAGCAAATGTCTCTACAATATTAGCCTATCTGTGTTGTAAAGCCGCAGTTCTAGATGCGCATTTGTCCCAGGACCATAAGGATTCGATTTTCGTGGCTCTGCCCTATATCCTAAAATGATGAATAAACCCCTTATTTTTGGGATTTGTGATGGTAGTGATACATATGAATACCATCTATTTTAGAAAGGCTGTGCTGTGCTTCACATTGATTTAGTGGAGGGCTTATTGGTTCATTTTCAGCCAGCTCACCATAATTTTCCTGGTTACACTTTATCATAAATTTCACTAGCTATTTTTTTTTTTTTATAACACTAAAGATTCTCTGATAATGTCCACATGTTAAAATTTGAATGTATTGAATGATACAGAGGATTCTTACAAATCTATGTACAGTAGATTCAACCAAAAGAAAGTGACAATAATCTAAAGAAATCAATTCCTAGGAAAGAATTATGCATATAATGTAGATATGGTTTCCATTATCTTACAGTCCAGAAAAAGGGCTAAAGGACACATTTAAGTCACCCCAGGATAATATTCTTTCTTAGGATACCATTCAATTCCATTTTTGCCTGAGGGAGGAACTTTGTTCTCATTCAGATTGCATTCACTGCTATTAAGGAATGATTTCCTTATACAGGCAGTCCCCGGGTTACAAACAAGACAGGGACTGTAGGTTTATTATTACGTTGAATCTGTTTGTAAGTCGGAACAGGTACATTTTCTAAGTGTAGCTTCAGCCACTAAATGTATTTTTAAGGTTTTTGGATATCATAGGGAAGCGTTATCACCTCTGTAAAATTAGATTTTCTGTCTGGTCCCCTTTTCAGAAGATTTCACCTCACTTTCTGTCCCAATGACAATTGGATTTTGAAATTTTTTTTTTTTTAGGGAAACAAGGATTGGTGATAAAGCTCCAGTGGAGACTCATTTTCCCATATTAACTCTTAGGCCGCGTACACACGAGCAAACAGATTTGTTCAAATCGGTCTGCTGGGGAAGTATTGCCAGACGGCGCGGTGACGTGGCGGTGACGTTGATGCCGCCACGTCACCGCACCAGGAAGTAAAACACTTCCGCGCATGCGTCGAAACCATTCGGCGCGTGTGCGAGAAGACATGTCTGCTGGTTAGCGTACTAACCAGCAGACATATCGGGCGGATGGGTTCCCAGCTGACAGATTTCAAAGCATGCTTTGAAATCTGTCGGGTGGCCAAATTCGTCGGCTCGCCCGTACACACGGTCGAATCTGTCTGCTGGGACGGTCGGGCCGACCGTTTCCAGCAGATAGATTTGATCGTGTGTACGCGGCCTTACAGGAGTGAATTTCCCTTCCTAGGGGTAGATTTCCTCTCACTTCCTGTTGTCTCCCTCTGTTTGTAAGTAGGAGTTATTTTTAAGTCGGATGCTTGTAAGTAGGGGACCGCCTATATATGGTTGCCAAAATATATCACCTCTAAAAGAGTAAGATGACATCAATGATCTTAAAGTTGTGTTCCCATAAAAAAAAATGTTTATCAGCAGTGACATAAGGTACCTTTAACCACTTAAGGACCGTACCAATATGCTGCTAAATGACCAAATGTGTTTTCACAATTCGGCACTGCGTCGTTTTAACACACAATTGCGCGGTCGTGCAACGTGGCTCCCAAACAAAATTTGCATCCTTTTCTTCCCTCAAATAGAGCTTTCTTTTGATGGTATTTGATTGCCTCTGCGATTTTTATTTTTTGCGATGTAAATGGAAAAAGACCGAAAATTTTGAAAAAAAATTATATTTTCTACTTTTTGTTGTAAGAAAGATAGAATAAACTAAATTTTAGTCAAACATTTAGGCCAAAATATATTCAGCCACATGTCTTTAGTAAAAAAAATCACAATATAAAAAAATAAATTAGCTACCTAGCGGCAACAGTGACACTAATACAGTGATCAGAAAACCGATCGCTTAGTCACACTGGCAATAGGGGGTGAAAGGATTAACTAGGGCGGTGATCAAGGGGTTAAACCTTTATTAAGGGGGGTACGGGGCTACCCTGGACCTAACACTAACTGCCTGTCACACTTTCAACTGTGGGTGTCAATACAATGTTAATGACACCCCCAGATCGGTTCACAGATCGCAGTGTGAACACTGATGCGATCCCATTCCAGTGCAGGGAAAAATAAAGTCCCTGCACCCTTTTTTGTGAGAATCCAATGCAAATTCAGCCATACAATTGTATGGCTGAACTCGCATTGCACAGATATCACATGTGATTGGCACAGAAGTGTGGGTGCGATCGCATGCAATGTCTGTGTTTGCATATGTGTGAAACCAGGCTAAAAATGATCTTTTCTGTGCTGGACAGCGAAATTGATAAAAGTAGTTGATTGTATTTGTAAACTGTTAACTGCAAAGCCTAGTACACACAATGGGAAAATTAAATGAAAAAATACAGCTTTCAGAATGATCGCCTGATAATCTGATTGTTGGTACACATCATTCGAGAGCCTTTATTTACTGGATGATGTCCTTAGTAGTGCTTGTTTAAGTCGGACTGTTGCCAACGACAGCCAGCCTAGATTTAGTTTTCTAATTTGCACTGAAACAAAAATAAAAAATGGAAGGTAATTGGTTACTGTGGAGCAACACCTTGACTTTTTCTTTATGCAGATTTAGTAATCCAACCCTGTTGTATATGTGCTTAAAGGATCACTAAAGG